>JAUKWC010036500.1:1770-13044 GCA_032356245.1 Endocladia muricata
CGTTTGGAGGGCCACAGGATGGGGCCGAAGACTGCTCGTCTCTGGTACAGTCTCTGGTACAATCTCTGTAAAGTTTGCCAGGGGGTGTGCAGAGTTACGTAGGAGAATCGATCACAACTTTCGTCAATGCTCACCCCCCCCAATACACCCTCGGGCTGCGCGCCTGACCACATGGCCTCCCATTGTGTCGCTCGCGCGTACACCTCCATCCCACTCCCCCCCCCACCCCTCCCTCGCATCGGGACGCACCCAAGCTAAACATCCCGCCTGCCCTCACCATCCCCCCTTCTACCGCTCACTGCAAACCTATCTCTGCACGTACCCACGAATCCCCCTCCACCCTTCCTCTTCCGCGTCCTCTTCCCCCTGTCTCGAATCCCGCCTCTCCTCGATTGCTCTGAAGCGCTGCCACGCGCGCGGGGCATGACGGCTCGCTTTTCTGCGACAACTCGGCCCCGACTTTCGCGTGTCCGCAGTGCGCGCCGCGTCGCGTCTTCTTAGTCCCCGTCTGAGCGCCTTGCACAGACCGTATATATATATATATATATATATGTGTGTGTGTGTGTGTGTGTGTGTTTTCCGCAGCCTTGTACACGCGAGACGAGGGCTGCTTCTGTCAGAGGCGGACGTTTGCATCAGAGAGGCCGCGGGGACGGGAAGGTGTAGGACAAGACGTGTAGGCTGCGCATCCCGTGCCCATGGGGGCGCAACGTGGGGTAGAAGAAGGGGGGGGTAGGTAGGTCGAAAATGAAAGGCCAGGGGGGGTAGGGGCGTGAGGGGGAAAGGAACCCGAGGAAAGCAGAGTACGAGGGCGGAAGCGGTTGAGGCAGGAGACTAGGCAAGCGCAGGAGAGAGACGAAGCGGCTCGTTACATCATAGGTGGAGAGGAGCGAGAAAGGTGTGAAAGTTGTGTGTCGATGAGGGTCGGGAAAGTTATGGGCCGGATGGAGATACGTGACTGTCGGAGATGTCGATTTGTATCGATGTGTACGCGTTGTCCCTCCCCGACTCCCTGCTTCCCTTCGAGGGAAGAGTGAGGGCGTCAAAAGGTGGTGGCTGTATACTACGCCGTTATGTTTAGTGCTACGGTTCTGTAAGGACTGCTCGAAAGTGGGTAGTCAGGTCCTTTCCGATGTTGACTACGGAATGATGTGTGTGGACTTGTAGAGGTCAAAGTTGCGAGCGTACGGGAGTTGTCACCAACACCAAGCTGGGGGGCTGTTTCTTCAGGCTTTGAAAGCGCCCCTGCTTTCATAGTTTCCTCAAAACCCTTGTCTAGCGTAATGCCGACGCCAGCTCTGGAAGTATACACTAGGGTTTGTAGAGTCAATTTCACGCTCAGTCGCTTCCAGACGTCTGGTACCCACGCCCTATTCAAGGTACATAAATGCCCGACTGGAAGGCGAGCACGCCGGATGGGCCCGTCATTTATTGTGGATCGCTTGTGTTCGTAGTTCAATGGTATAGAAAGCCCGTTGTTCGTGAGACGAGCGCTCTGTCGTACGGCCGGGACTCATAGGCAAAATAGATACATTCATTGTCGAGAGAGTTTCCGGGCCCCAGAGAAGTGGGATGATGCCAGTGTGTGTTGTTGAAGACGAATCCTTTTTTCGTAGCAGTAAGAACCTCTGTCAGTCAAGGCGGGGTTAGAAAACCAGTAGTTGCTCTATAATCCGCGAGGCGGCCATAGATCCATGCTACACTTTGATGCATCCTGCACATGGACAGATACCCAAAGGTCAACCAAGTGCAGGCATTGTTCGTCAACAAGCCTCCTTTCGGATAGCAGCGATACTACAGAACTTTATCATACATGGACCGGACCTTGGCTAAAGCATATGTTCGTTATCGACACCTGGGGATGTGGCGTGAGATCTGTCTGTTGCGTCACACTACATATCGGGGCCCGATGGCAGAGTCCAGGATTAGCCGGAGCGAACAAGTCGCTACACTGAGGAAAAAGAGGGAGCAAGATTATGTTTGCTCCAGAAAACAGACGTGGGTGCCACATCTGCAAATACTCATTGAAATCCTAGGGAATTCCGGGCAGTAGGTACAATGGAAATGATTGCGGTTCGTTACGGGCCTTTGGCAAGTCGGTCCGAGCCAAACAGTTTGTTCTCTTTAGTACGATGGGGCAACGACCCGTACTTCATGTCTGAAAACCCCCCCGTTCTCCCCTTCCACACGCCCCTGTTGAAGTTCAGTCTCTCACTTGTGTCAAGGTTTCCAAGTGTACATCGAAGGTCCCTAATTTCGCAAAGCATTCAGAGCCCATCACAATCAGCACCCCCTCTCAGCTCCCAGATGCTCGGCATGGGGCCACGGATGCTCGCTTGGAAAGACAAGCGAAGGCACGCCGGTACTTAACAGAATGCTGTTCAATCTCATCCTTTATCGAATCGGTGATTTTGCGATGACTGCGAGGCGCACGTGCTCAGGAACAATGAGGGTTTCCTTGGGCGCCATCCTGATACTCGCCTCTCTATGGGCGTCGGTAGCATTGGCAATTCGGAGCCAAAATCCTTGCCACCCTAACCGCAACGCGCGCAAGGTCGGTGCATCGTGTGAGGCGGTCCGAATCCCTCCGCAAATGTGTCAGAAATGCCGCTTAGGTCCATTCAACCACCGTGGGGTCTTTAATAATTGCCAAGCCATGTACAAAACTCAAGAACCTGCCTGCCGTCAACAGCTACAACTTTACGCGAATCTGAATAAGTGTGACAAGGTACGTGGGAGGCAAGTGAAGGACTTTAACAATGGCGCCAACAGAATGGGGTTGGATTATTTTCTTTACTCTGTCTGCGAGGAATGCTGTGACTGCGTCCCTATGGGATCAAAGAGGCATCAGTACGGGGCGAGAAAGAAGAAGGGTATGACAGCATTGACAGATGTGACTCGCGGCAACTGCCCGATTCATGCGTATCATGACTTGTGCAAAGTCTGGCCGCAGGTGAGGCACGTCACGACGCCAAGAGGCAAGCTGAACCTTAAGCTCCCGAAAATTTGTCCAATCGTTCGGTCGTGGTTTAACAGCCCAGCTTCCAAGCCTTGGATGAAGGGCAAAGTGTACATGAACCCGAGGTTGAGGAACTTTCTCTCAGCCTTTAATAGCGCTGCTCAGTGTAGGAGCAAATCAATCTGGGAATCCTGTACTGCGCTAGAGAGCAACCAAAGACGGCTCTAGGGCGCCGAGCTGATAAAGGCGATTATGCTATGGGATCAGTACGAATCTAGGCTCCCACTATTCAACCTTAGAGGGTCTGAACTGGCTAAGAAGGTACTTTGTACCCTCGTTCTACGGGAGTAAATTTAGCCTATTCTCTGTCCAAAAAAAGGAACACTCGGGGTTTGACAGTACGCAGTCGCGCTGAGTCTCATTTTTGCTGGGACTTGACCCAAAACACCGACTTGCTTTCATCCGAATCGAATGAAAAATATTATATGACACCGTTCTGCGCAAGAGACATCAGTACGACGTCGATTTGAAAAGAAAAAGCAGTGACGCATAGAGTTTAATCCACAGCCTAGTTGTGTTTTTCAGGATGTTGTACTCTAGATCAGGTAATTCCAAAGTGTCATAGAGAGGGAAGATAGAGCAACAGTGAATGCGTCATTGACAGGGCTCGAAGACCTGCATGCGTGTCATAGATCCGCCTGATTCTCATCTGTAAGGAGACCACTTCATTATCGGTGATATGAAGAGAAGAGAAGCGCTAGTCACTTGAGTCGGAACTGCTCTGAGGCACTAATAGAATGTTGTGGAAATGCTAAAAAGATTGCAGACTGCTACGATTCTGCAGCGATATTTATTTTTTCATCACGTGCCCACGTCCTCCAGTGATCCGTTGGGCATGGTTCATTTGGCTCTACATCATGTTCTGCGCGACACTGCAACTAAATAATGGTCTGTCGTACAACAGAAAAACGAAGGTCTGTTGTATCCTGTATGCATTTTCCGCTGACATGCCTTCTAACATGCGTTCAGTTGTTCGTCCAATCATCCTCGAGCCTGCATTGTGCATATATCGAAAATGATGAAGCAGCCAACGGAAAACATGTTTGTGTGTGGACCACCCTCCCTATCATCACTAAATTCAAATAAGGCAGATTATGGGAGTCACTCTTCTACAGTCGTTTGCAAACGGACAATACGCAATAATCTTCGAAAGTAATTACCTTTTAAAGTAAAAAGTACCATTAATATATAGTACACCATGATTACCAGACTTCTCTTTGACATCTTCCGATAGAAAGCGCCCGCGTCAGCACAAGCATGTTGCGTTTGGAACGAGGGGAGCTTGAATGGCAGCAATGTCCGAGTCGATCTCAATTCATGTCTACATGCTGATTTCTTGCTTTGTAAGCATCAGCGCACAATACTGTAGGTATAGACAAAGGATGCATAGTGCTGCCCTACATTACAAGTAGGCTAGCTAGCTAGACCCTCCGCTGACATACGCCAATTTTTACATTAAACTAAATTTCCTACTCTAATTCTAATTGTATGTATACATTACAGTATACATATTCATCCCAATCTTGACTTGTATTTTGAACATTTGCATTGTTTCTTGAAATTTCGAGATGCAATACAAGTTGGAATGGTCGAAAACAGTTCTCTCCGATGCACCAAAAAGTCGGTGAGTGACCAAGTAAATGAAACTAAGCGAGTTGACGCGATTTTGAACCAACAATATTGAATCGCAATGTGATGCTCTTTGCTTCGACCTGTTTTTTTTTTCCTCCCCCTGCTACTATTGTTCCCGGGTAGGCTAGCAATTATGTGAGAACGCAGGTTTACTGCAAGAGTACGACATTCTAATACCGCTGCTCCTGAAATACTGTAGCCGCTGGGTGTTGTGACGGTTGACTTTCGTTGCTCGTACACATTGGGTCGTTTTGTAACATTCTGCTTGACAAATTGCAGTGGAACATGCCTCCTAGTATGGGCAGGCTTTCGAGTCGCGAAAAGAATATTACTCGGAGAACAGTGGGCATGTACAAACCGTACTGGAACACTTCTCAGGGCGACTCAGGGTTTGGAAATCAATCGACACGCTATTCATTTATCAACAGCTCGGGAGATGGAATTCTTTATCCACAAACTGCCCGGCTTTTCGCTGTGACACGGAGGGGGTATACTTGTACGCAAAAATTTGAACAACAGAAATAGACAGGATCCCTTTTCATCGCTTTTCCACCTGCTTAAATCCGTCAAACGAACAGATGCGAGAAAAGAAGCCCTGATGTGGAAGAGTGGAACTCTACAACGTAAAAACCACGATGGTTGATGTCAGTCAGTCTTCAGGAAATGATGCATTCTAAACAATGTAGTTGTATACCATCTCTTGGTTAAACAACCAAACTGTGCCTGCTAAACCGCTGTACAAAGCAAAGCAAGGATAAAGGACGGAAGCACGCGTGAAAGATTGGTGGTGTCTGGGAGTGCTCGAAATTATTTGGAAAAAGTTGAGGAATGAGAGCAGCATTTGCCAAGCACAGTGGAAATGTAGAGACCCCCATCACAAACAGAATTGTCTCAAAACAATAACTCCGGGCGCTGGTGGAGGATGCGTTCTGCAATTAGAGTCTCTCACCATGACTTGATGGCATGGACACCATGTCATCCTGAACTGGTGCCTGAGTGGTACGAAGGCGTTGTCGACTACATTGAAGGGGCATATCGCAGAATTCAATTTTGATCAACACACCCCCCTACACCCCACCCACGAGGCGAAAATATGGTAAACCAGCAACTGCGCATGACACGACGAAACCGCTATCCTGAGAATAGATCTGAAACGTGTCTGCAACCCCCACTCCTGTACACGTTGCAAGCGCGGTATTTTCGTTCATCCTCGGGAAACAGTGAATGACTCGGCCTTGCTCTGGATGCACCTTGCCTCGAGCCTCGCAGGGTTCGTGTGGATATCACAAAGGAACAACTTCACGTCTCGCATGTTTTGCCGGGCTGCATGTAATAAGAGTCATTGCCACCTACAAGCATGCCGAGAAGACCCACTGGTGTGTAGTCCACCGACCACTTTGCTCGGTGGCATCCCCTGCCAGGGTGCCACTCTTTCCTGTTCCTTTGCTAATTTATCAGTTGCGGCAGTCCTCTAATAGTTATCTGCTTGACTGCCAACTTCACCTGCCGTCCGTCGCGGTCTCCGAAGTTATTTTTACGACGAACCTAGGCACGTGGTGCATCGCTTCACGCATTTGTCACGTGGTTCGCAGAACTGGGCCATTTCTCATGGATGACTTTGACCGCATGAGCGGGGACAATGAGAAAAAAGCTGCGCGACGCTTGGACAGGTATGGAATCAGCCATGCATGGCGGCTTCCGATGGTAAATTCCCGAAACGCTGCTCCTCTTGGGTTTACCTTTTTGATCGTCTTCTTTTTTGTCATCGTTCTTTTACAGATGACTGTAGATATGTCGGCGCTACCTCGCCAAGTTGTGAAGGAAGTATCGGAACCAGAAACGCGACGATGCCCGCTTGCTCTAGTTTATAACAAACCTGAAAAAACAGGAAGCACAGTCATCTTGCATATCATGCGGGAGTGGGCAAATAGCACAGGGCGAACAATGTACAGCTGCTCATCGTATCTGCGCTTCAACAAAATCGCGTTCAAGGAATGTGTCCCTGAGAATCTCTCGGGATGTGCTATCGTCGCAATGCACATGGAATTAGACGAATGGACACTCGATTTCTTGAGGGGCAGAATTGGCGATTTCATCCTCATGACCTCTACACGTCCTGCACAGGATAGGATTGTCTCGGCCTACTTGCAAACGATTTGGGGGAAAGCAGAGAATGTCCAGAACGACCAGGGGAAGTTGCGTGACTACTTGTCAAAGAGGAATCCATGGTATATGTACAATTATCACATGGGTGTCAGGCGCACAGGGAGCTGCCCGCTTTTGGAGTTGGATGAAGACTATTTGTACGCTGTAGCCCGGAGATATGACGTGGTGATGGATTTGGAAAAGCTTGAGGAGACTAATGCTATCCTCCGAGGAAAGGGTTTGTTTCAGATTCCGGGATCATTGCGGGCGAATGTGCGTGGAACATCGCAGCTGAGATTAGAGAGCAAGACTCGGGAAGTTTTATCAGGCGTCTCGTGTGTAGAGGAGCGTCTGCATGAATTTCTTCGCTTGCGCATGGCGTTTTTATATGGTATGGCTACTGGAAAGAACTGCCTCCAGCCTGCAAGGCAACCAGTGCCATGTTTCTGAAGTTGAAGACAAGGTGACAAACGGGTCTCATGAGGATTTTGCATATGTCAATGTTTGGGCATTTGACGATGTAAGATAACCAAGGCATCATGTCAGTGTTTCGGAAATAATTTGGCAGCAGACATTTTGCTCCGACTGGGAATTCGCCGATCATCGCTCGTCGGATGGATTCGTGTAGTTGGGCAAAGAAAAGAGTACCAAGCTTTTTCGTACATACGATATGACGGCAATGTGCTTGTCACAAATGTCATTCGTAGGTCAACCATTGCTAGACGCAAGCCTGGGGATGTATTGCTAAGGAGTAGGTTGCATTGAACATTCGGCAAAATGCTCCAATACCTTACTTGACCAAAAGGTGCTGACGATTATGTTTTACTTTGCGTCTTCGCGTCCTGGATCTGGTATCGACAAACGGCAGGTGAACGCTGGGATGTAGAATGGCAAAGTGTGTTCCTGTGTGCACTGAAGGGACCGGCATCGCATCAAATACTCTATTTGTGTACTTATAGTTCGCAATTTTGTACCTTTGAGACGCGCATATTGAGTAGACTAGAATATCCCCGTGATTCAAATTCAAGACTAACAGCACGCTTTACTTGTGCGTTGCACGCTACATAGAAGGTGTCTTCATACACGCATCGTGAGTAACTGTACAGTACTGCATCTTGGGCATTGAGGGAGACTGAAGCGATGACCAACCGTGAGAATATCACCGACGTCGCACCCAGGATTGCAAATGGCATAACGTTGAGGATGAGAATTGCGCTGGCGGGTTGAGCTACGGCCATGCACGCAGGATTAGGCAGCTGTTGATAAAGAATACGAGTAAAGTGTGTCGAAACCATCAACCCATTGAATTTTGTCCAGTACTGTATATATGTCTGCATCGTGACAACCTCTTGCCTGAATATACATGTCCCATTTCTGACCACGCTTGATGAGTTTGGCCAACAAATGCACAAGCACTTTTGATCCTCAAATAATTACTTCTTTCTGAATCCCACTCAATCTTCTCGAGCGCTTCAGCGACATGCTCGTTTGAGAAACCTCATGCGTGCCCCAATGCATCTGGTCACTCGCGCCGCACGGCACGCCCGCCTGCACCACTTGCCCATTTTACTGGCCAAACGTGCAGTCCCTCTTACGCTGGGCACAGTGACCATGGCCGTGGTACAGGCTGTGCTGGGTGCGCCGCGTCGCTGGAAGGCGTTACAGTTGCTCGTGGCAGCGGCAGCGGCAGGTACGCCGGGTCTCGCCTTGCTGCGACCTCTGGCAGCGCCGCTGCTCTGCTCCTGGGTCTATGGTCTGGGGTCGAGAATTTGGGCTCCGGCTCACGCGCGCAGTCTTCGGTTTTGGAAGAAGGTTGTACCTATATATATGGGCTACAAATCCACGCAGACTAGTCTGGCGGTTCGAAACACATCTGCCGAGCAGCGGGAAAAGGCGTGGAACAAGCGCCATGAGTGGGGAGCCGATAAGGTGCGTTGCGTACAGACGAATACCAGCTGTTGCGGTTTCTGGTGCGATGCTTTGCGTGCAGAAGTGGAGAGGCTCCTTTCTCTGACTTGACGTTTTTTTCGCGACGGTGTAGGTGTATAAACTTTGCGTGGAGATGCGCGGCTTTTACTTGAAGGATGGTAAGTTTATGAGATGCGGTCAGCGGTTAGACGTACAGTCGTCTAATCAAGCGCCCTGCAGTACGAGGAAGTGAGCATTACTAACGTCTCATTCTGTACCGGCACCTTGAAACCCCTTTTAGGTCAATTTCTGGGAGCTCGTAGCGATTTGGTACCGCCAGCTTGGTGCAAATCTTTACAACGTCTGCAGGATCGTGTCCCCCCCGTTCCATTTACACAGATTGAAAAAGCGCTGCAGGATGCTTATCGAATCAACAGGATCACTCAACTTTATAAATCGATAGACCCAACGCCACTTGCTTCAGCGACCATTGCTCAGGTCCATCGAGGTGAGATGCGCGACGGCACGCAGATTGTGTTGAAAGCGCAATACGTCGACCAGGAACAGCTGTGTGCGATGGACCTGCTTAATTTGAAACGTTTGGCTGGCTTTCTACAGAAACACGACATGTCCTTCTTTGATATGAATGCTGTCGTAGAAGAGTTTGAGAACCAGCTTCCGACGGAGTTTGATTTTTTGCGCGAAGCAGAGATGATGACTTCGATTCGTCTCAATTTGCGGAATGCTGGCATAAAAGATATCGTTATCCCTCGAGTGATTCCGGGACTTGTAACTCGTCGAGCGCTGACAATGACTTTTGTCGATGGCTGTCGTGCGGATGATGTGGCCACTATGCGAAAATGGGGCATCAATGCAAAGCAAGTTATCAGAACAATCGGTCGAGCGTATGGTCAAATGCTTCTTTGTGATGGCGTTGCGCATTGTGATCGTAAGTTTATGACCGAGATGTGCATTGTTGAGCACTGCTACCCGCGGCCATTCGAGAATTCTGAAAAGCAGTAGCTAACTCGCCGCATCCTTATTTCTATATCTTTCGTGCGTACTCGTACACTTTGCAACCAATCCTTACAGCTCATCTCGGAAATAGTAGGTTTGTGCCTAAGCTCGCGTTAGGATGCCCTGTAGTACACTAACCCATCAGCTTTGCTTGATACTAATGACTTCGAAAACCTTGATCCATGCGATTTTTCTGTAACAGTTTTTCTTCTCCGCGATAAGCGTGTGGCCTTAATTGATTTCGGGCAGTCCAAAGTGCTATCAGAGGAACTCCGTCGCAAGCTCTGCGCTTTTTATCTGGCACTGAACTCGAAGAACAAGTATTTCATCATGAAAACTTTCGGGGATCTGGGCATAGAACTGGACATCCGACCCGAAGACATCACGGAAGAATTTATAGAGATGGTGCCCGTATACGCAAATGGGCTGCTAGACACGGCTCCACTACCCCTCGATGTTGAGATCAACCCCTTTTCTGAAGCGAGCCCCCTGAAACAGGTTCCAATCAAACGATTCAATCCTGACCTCTTCATGGTATTACGAGCGCTTGGTCTTCTCCGCTCGTTGACAAAGACGCTTCGTGTTGAAGGAACCGAGTGCTGCATGTCGGCGATTTTCAAGCCATTTGCCCAGCGAGGGTATAAGATAACAGGGCCAAGTGAATCTGAGACGAAGAGAAAACGGATGGTGCTGAGAAGTGCTTTGACGAGCGCCGCTTCTTCTCCTTTTGATCCACCTGACGTGACAGAGGGGGATTACTGCATGATTAGTTGATCTTTTCGAAGAGTTACGGACAGAACCGAGAAGGTTCACTATTTATAAGCGAGCATGTGGCTAGCTTTCTGAACAAAGTGCTCACCGCATCTCAGAGATGTGCGTCTGAACAAAAAGCCGTCCCTTTTTGCTGTTGGTTGGTATTGATGCAGGGAGGGACATAATAGGATGAAATCTACTTGTTAGGATCACTATTGCATCCGGATGTACCGTTCCTGAGCTATGCAATTTCGAAGGAAGCATACACCTGAATGGCACAATCACTCCTCCAGTATCGCTAGATGCAAGATTCGTAAGTGTCGGAGAGCAAAAGCACCATATGATGGCATTTAGAGAATTAAGAATATGGTCACGGCATCTTGATGTCATCCTGCATCGGTCATATGCAATCGGTATCGAGCAGGATAGCAGAGAACCAAAGCGTACACAGGGGCGAATCCCTTTTTCCTCGCATGGTATCGTTTATCGAGCACAAAGTGCAAGCTGATTTTCGGTGTGCACAACTCAACCCTGCTCTCGATAGGATGAGACCCTGCTTGCTCCAGTGTTTACCGTATTCACCTTTACATCTTGGAAAGACCTGCTTACGGGGGGGGGGGGCCGCACGAGAGCCCCGTACAATTCGATCTGGAAAGACGTCTTGCCTTGATGCTTGATGCGATATAGGAAAGAACCGAAGAATGCTCTGGCGGGATGTGCACGCACACTGGTAAACAAACACAAAGAGTGAACACCGACACATGGCCCCCACACCCTTCCCTCCCTATCTCCAGTTCCAC
>JAUKWC010036511.1:0-15213 GCA_032356245.1 Endocladia muricata
TAGAGTTGTATCAGGATCGTGGGGAATTGTCGCAGAGATCTCTACGTTCCCTGAACCTCATTACGACTCGTGCGACGCGTGAAGTTTTGAAGGGTGAGGACCTCATAACGAGATGTTGACTGACTATGGGGATAAGTTCGGCTCCCATGCACGTGGTAGAAGGTTACTAAATAGCGTGGAAAAGAACGATCTTAGGCAGGAAACGCGGGTGCGGGAACCAGCTGCGGCGATCTGGCTACACTATGACCACTTGACAGAGAGATCTAGACTCAGCTGTAAGAATGGTGCCCCAAAAAGCTGGGCGATTTTGGAACCTCCGAAGCAGAGAACAGAGATTTGAAAAGTATCGCCAATCTTGACTCGATGGGTGTCACTCATAACACGGGAAGCGGTCTGCTCATCTAGAAATACATGAGCAGATGGGTGTTTACTTTTCGTTCGATTTGGGATATCTGGTTGTTCATGTACATAAACATGACCGAATCGCTATCCCTCTCACTAGTATTACCCTCTCCGAACCTGAACTTCTAAGTTATTCAAACGGGTTTATCTGCTATTCCCGCCCGTTTAAAATTGCATCTGTTCGTGCTCCGCGGCAGTTGCCGCCAGGCAGGCGCGCTCAACCTCCCTCAACCCTCATATCCCTGCCCCTTTCGAACTACAGCTTTCAAATGTGCGTGTTTTCATTCTCTACCTTCACCCTTGCACTTTCCTCTGCCAACAAATTCTCCCTCATAGTCTCCGCCCTCCTATTACCATATCTATTGCCCTCGACTACCATCAACCACCCTTTCTCAAAACTGCCATACTTCTGAAATGACCGACAAACTTGCCTTGGCGGCCTCTACAAGCGACTCATTCACGTCGGCCACTGATCTCTAGCCGTAGAATTGTTTGCAGCCCGACCCATAGCCGGCGGAGGTGCCTGCAGATTTCGTGCTTGAGATGGGTGCACGACCCTCTGAGATGGAGTCGCGGCCGCGCAAACGCCTCCGCCAATACGCCTCCAGCCAGTCCCGCGCACCGTCGATCCACTCTCCACCGCCATGCAACTCCGATGGTGAAGACTCCGACGTGTTAACCGTGGACGTGGAAGAGCGTACAGTGTCTTGTTGGACTTTCTCGAAGGCCGACTACGAGTTCAAAAATACCTAACTTTTCATTAGCTAGACTATAGAGCCGCAGCACGTCCGCCGCAAAAGCATGGACCTCACCGTCGAGCGTATCCAGGCAGACATGATTGAGCGTCGCGACAAGTACGACGTCTCCGTCAGGTCAGTAGCTACGCAACGCTGCCACAATCCCTCGCTACTGAAAATCGTTGGCGAGACCATCAAGGACAGCACGATATAGCGCGAAGGCGTCAATTCTGCTATTGTGGACGGAGTTCGTCGTCGCCAAGCTGTTCTTAGTCTGAAAGCTGAAATTGGCAGGACGTCGTGGGCTTTCGACCGCTTTAGCGTGGGTTTTGTCCGCCGTCCGGACGGACGACACATGGTGGATATGGAATTCATGTCTGATGCGTCCGAGTGTAGCGCCTGCATCGCACCGGTCCGCATCTACAATTCGTTCTTCAACTACCTGTTGAGTGTCGTTCACTTCTTTCCAGCTCTAGCCGTTGGAAGCGACAGAGACCCGGTGACTTTGCGTGATAAGGGAGCTGGCGAGGCAATGACGAAGGCTAATCTAGTACCAGCAACGGGCCCTTCTGTCTACCGCTGCCACGTACGCGTAAACAAGATCTTCCCCCAGAACTCATGCCACGTGAGATTTCTTTGCGACCTGACCTTCGACAGCCCGACATCTATGATGCTCGCCATCACGCACCTGGGCGACGCTCATCTTTGGCTGGAGAGCCGTACAGTCGTTACTCTGTTTATGACTTCCCAGTCACGCCTCATGAACAACAGGGACGGCGCGACGGAACCTTGGACTCTGAAGCTTTGAAAGATTGCGCGTACTTGCTTCTCCAATTTATGGCAGAGTTACTCGGTAGTTATGGCGACCCCCAGGTCCTGAGCTGCGACGACTTTCCTGGGGCTGAGATTGGTAGTTCTAAGCCCCCCACAATCTTTTTAGAAGAGCTCTACCTCAACCAGATGCGCCTCTTCTCGAAGATAGACGACAACTCCCAGGAACCTGTGCACGAAGGCAACAACTCCCGCGCTGCGCACCTCGCGAACGAGGTAATTGAGCGCATTGCTCCAGGGCTTACGAAGAACAACGCCTCGGCTCGCGTGACAACCGCAGGTACTAGGCCTTCTCAATGCTGCTCTACTTGGCGTGCTCCTGATTCCCATCTGACTGTACTGGAGCCTGCAGTCCGTACGCCGAATACCCCAGCGATTCCGGCCGCCACATTACTGCTTTCCAGAGAGAGAGCGGCTGCAGTCTTGTGACGGTGAGCGCCTCTACTTGTGGCGAGGGGTTCGAGAAGCGATGGGAATTGGGACTAGGGGCGGTGTCAATGAAGATAGGGGTTCACACCTGCTCTTGTGAAAACACATGCGCAGATGGATGTGCGAAATTGAACCTGGACAACAACATCTATCTGCTCATATATTCCTACATGAGCAGATCCAGACCCCTGTCGTTAGTGACATCCCACAAATGTTAGAAAGTACTTACTTTCAAACCCCACAAAATGCACGTGTGCAACCTCTCTTTGAGATCGACTTGCGCTTCCCTTTGTTTCTACAATTCGTGTGATACATATGAGACCTATTTACCACAAGAAGTCCGCGCCTACAGTCCGACGAGGGTCACTTGTAGCACGTGTACAAAAAAGGTGGAGTGAAGTGTTAGGATCTGTTCTCTTCTCGCCCTTCTAAGTACAAGTGTCCGTCCAACGTAGGAAAAAAGCTACTTTGTATGAAACTATGCCGACTCCACTATAGGCCTCAGTCTTGATATGTAATTTTCAGGACTTCGCCGCAAACTACGCAGCGCTAGATGTATGATTTTGTGCACATGATCTTAATGGGTGGCGGTACGGTGGACAAAGGAGGCTCAACTCCGCAGACGTAATGCGACGAACAGAATCACTACGTTTCAGCCTCGCGATGCAGTCAAACGTGTTGTTTTCGGCACGCAGTTAACTGATGCCGTCTACCAGCACTCTTGCAATCTGCACCTCCTTACGCTGGTTTCGAGGTACTTCTCCTTTGCGTTTCACTATGACTACAACACCGCCTGAGAAGTCACCACATAGGTTCATATTTCGGCTCCTGCTATTTACCGTCGGCACAATCCTGTATAATCCGGTGCAGCCGAGCATTACCACGTGTTACTCTCAGTCTTCTAGAGCCGCAAAAGGCGTATAAAGCGCACAGCGGTCTTCACCGCAGTAGCAAACAATGTGTCGGGAGGCCAATAAGAATATGGAGGGTGCAAGATAATCATATCCGCGTAAGGCAGCCTACAGGTCATCTTGTGCCATTAAGGTACGTAGGGTGAGATGTTGAACCGCAGTGTGCTGCACAATTCGCAGTACAAACTGGATGTTTTCTTAGGAAGAGAACTGCAACTAGTGCGTAAGGATCTCCAGTGGACGCGGCAGTTCAAGCTTTTCTTTAGAAGTCACCGCTCATGCAAAAAACTGCCGTACTATACGATCTCCACGTGTTCGAATACTATGAAAGTCAGCATTCCACGGTAATCTAAAAATAACAGTATAAGTAGAAGGACGACTAGGCTACTGCAGCCTGTGAGCGTCCGCATACATTTCCAGGAACACAGAGGCACATGTTTGTCAGTTTGAAGCTCCCCCAACTCGGAGTGCACAGCCAATTAGTGAGCGTCGGAAAAATACTCAACTTGCATCATTTTAGGAAGCTATTGACATGACATTTCTTCAGTTTTGTGGTCAGAGAAGAACGGTCGAGCCGGAGTGGAGAGTGCAGTACCCCACAAAAATGTCATTTGCTTGGAAAACAACTTCTGCTGATTTGGAGAGATAACGCGGTCCCCTACATTCAAATCAGTTGACCATGCAAGATGACGAGAGAATGCTGAGTGACGGAAAATTTGTCGGAGAGAGGAAAGCTTTCTTCGCGTCGTTTAACACAGATTTTCAGTAGTGAGGAGCGCTTTGGTTGGCTCGGTAGAAATGTTCATGGAAAGTGTCACCGCGTAGTCTTAGATCGGCGGAATAGCTGAAGTGGTTATGTTGGTTTCTATTATAGTAGAGAGTGATGGTGCGGGATACCTCGCAACCGACCTAGAATCAGCTATTGCGAGGACAGGTTTCAATCGATTGAAAAAGCACTGCACCGGTGCCTTTGTGTTCAGGACGAAGACATCCATTACTGCATCGCTACCTGATCTATCCACATCTCCCGATCAAGCATTTCAGACTTATACCATTCCAAATTTCTTGTTGCGAATGGTCACATGAAGAGCTCTTACGAAATCCTTTCGAAGAAGGAAAGCGTCAAGGTGATCAGCAGCTTCCCGTTAGACGCCCACAACTAATACAGATTGCAATCAGTATGATTCTGTCAATATTCCTAGAGGCGACGGCTAGAGGTCACTACCCCGTAGTGTAGTGAGAGTGAGTGCACGATTGACGCCGCAGTGTGCCGCACCGATGATATTAGGAGCCAAACGAGAGATTAGCGGGTTGGGAGACCAGTCGCTATACCGCAGCTGTGGCTTCGCAGAGGAAGTAAAGGTGATTTCGCTCAGTGGAAAAGAAGTCGCTCAAAAGGAATTGTTGCAGGGTGGAGAGACTCTTGATGAGCGAATCGCACTCTGTGTTGTGCCCACACAAGCTCGGGTACAACACGATCGCTGGGCGGTTTAAGAAGCCAGTTACAACGCACGTGGCTACCTTATTCAGCGTCCGACTCGCACTTTCGTGTTCTCACCAGGGTAAAGATGCAGCAAGATTGCTCTAGGCACATTGCAATGATCGCGCAGAGAGTGAGTACCCAGTAAACTCCCTCGGATTCCCTTCACCAATACCAAATATTAGCAGCGGATATTTTCCAAATAGGGAACAGCAACGCGGTACACAAGAGCGTAGGTCTGAAGTGGGGAGATTCCGTGGAGCGTGCAGGCCCATGACAGCAACGAACAGGTCAGGCCACAAGCACTCCACCAAAATAACAGGACTTATTCACTGAGACAAGGAACGTGAGTCTGTACCTCGTCAAAGTTTTGTGCGAGCGTTAGAAACGATGATGTACCCGACCGCCACCCATGTCGTGGAACACACAGAACGGTCAGCGAAGGCGACCTTGCGCTGCAGGTCGTAAAAATGGACCAGCTACGTTCCTTGGCGCTATTCAGTACGGGTGAGCGAGGAAAGTAATCTTCAACGAGGAACGGGCGCTAGCGGCAGTGTAGTGGGTTGATCCTGCTAGAGGAAAGTGTCACAGTCTTGTAGAGCCGAGCACCCCTTGCCGTGAAGTAGTTCAGTTGAAGACCGAAGCGCCAACTCCGCTACTTGGTGCTTCTGTGGCTGTTCTAAGGTTGACTTCTACATCGTAATTTGCTTGGACGAAATCGTCAATTCTCGAACATGAGAATCCAGTTTCACTGAATTTTCTGCATTCTCCGCGTAAGTAGACCAATTGTGAGGTAATATATATCACCTTGCACACGATTCGATCTGGCAGAGTAAGCATACAGAGAACAACCTCTTAAAACTTTTTGTTTGTGAAGCAAAAAGTTCTGGTTTTGTTCACATTTGATTGAAAAATACCTAGTATCGTAACTGCAATGCTTTTAGTCTTTTTATCCGTACCGAACTCTATTTGTTGAGACGGATTCCGTGCTTGCTCAATATTTTGGGCTAACGATAGCGTGCTACACCAAGCAGATCCATCGCTTGTTGTGCCCGACGAATTCAGCGTAAGTATATAGCTCTTCGTTTTCTCCTTGAAAAAGTTTAGTATATCAACATATATGCGAGGCCTGACAAGCAAGACTGACAGATGAGGCGAAAGAAGCTTCGTACTGTATCTTCGAAAATTTTTGAAATCTTGACAACACTAGACCAGTCTTTCGCATATTTCGGGATATGTCTATGTTTATTTCGAGAGTATATCGCCCTCCTCCTCAAGAAAACTGACTACGTTTTGACAGTTGCGCCCGGCCTTCGTGTGCTACACCTAAGTGTAGACGTTCTTCGTGTCGCCGAAGTTCTGAGTGGTTTTTGTTGGGTTGATGCGTTGAAGGTTAAATGTTGTGCAGGAGCAATTTTTATTCACGTGCTATGATCGGACAAATTAGCATATATGACTTTACTTAGGCGTGTACTGCGATCCAGTGGGCAGTAGCCTCCGATCTAAACGCTTGACGTTCTTCCCAGAATTCTCTCAGCTCCTCGACACATATTGTAAATCCAGATGTTGTTACATTGGCAACCCAAGATACAACAGCGTCGCTCGAGTACGCATTTCCAATCATCACAGGGTGTTCTATTGATGTAAAGATGAGCGGAGGTTTTCCAGACCAAACCTCTTCGACATCTTGGCAATTTCGCCCAGGGCTCCAGGGTGGAATGGAAACCTTGCCTTTGGTCACTGCGATCTCATCTTGGGCATTTTCCGTGTTAATTCTGAAGTACTCCTCTTCTAGAACAGAGCTGTTATTAAATGCCATACTGTCAAACCCAGGAATAACACGCTGAGAACAAAATCTGAACCTGCTACCATCAAATTTCTCGATCCACCGTACAGCTCCTGGCTGGTGGGTGTGAAACTGGCGTGAGCTTGAGGCAACTCCTACTGCAGGGATGACAAGTGATTCCACATTCACAGTAGATGCTTTTGCGTCAGTACGAATATCGCACTGGCCGTCTAGGAGGCGGAGGGCCCGAGAAAACATGAAACGCTCCACCTCGATCCATGATTCGTTTTCTTGAAGAACAAGCCAGTTCAAGTGCAAAACGCCCAATGATGTTGTTGACCTTGCCGCTATGACTGTCACACAAACATCGAAGGCATATGCTGTGAATCCTCGAAGCTCAACAATTGCCTTGGTGGATATCAAGCTACTATTGAGTTCTGTCGCTTGGCGCTCGACGGTGAACAAAGACGATATCTTTTTCCTGAGGTCTAATTTCCTCGAGACCCGTACTCTCTGACAAGTCGTTAGCGAGGCACGACTGAAAAGTATAGGTGACTGACCACGCTGGTGTCCGTATCCAGGAGAAACTGGTGCTGAGGAAATGAAGACTGAATCTTCAGGAGATTCCTGAAGCTCTGGTGAAGCGTTGGCTGAAACGCCCGGCAAATATTCTTCTGTTGGTAAAAAGTGCACACTTGGAGACGGCGCTATAACTTTGAACGGTTTAGAGTCATCCAGTAGAGATGAGTTTGTTCTAGCATCAGTTTGAGGAGGGCTAGATTTCGCATCTGCTGTGGTCTTCAAATTCTCGTTGTTAGGTTGTGTGGTGGCGAAAGTCTCTGCGGAGACAGTCGGCCGGGCCTTAGGAACGTGACCTGATCCCTGCGGAGACAATTGTGAGGCTGAGGGTTGGCGTGCTTCAGCTGTGGAAGATTTGTGCTTGTCGATAGATGCTGGACTGGCCACTGAATGTTTCTTGGAAAAGTAGGAAGTAGAGGGCACAAGCAACTTCGGGGTTTCGGTCAAATCAGACTGCTCAAAATTGGAAGAGCCCTCAGCTGACACTGGCGTCACATTTGCGAATGAAGCAACTGCCTCGATGGTCAGTAAGGGAGAAGCCACGATTGAATGAGATGCGCTATGACTTGGTTGACTCTCACCCGTTGAGGACCTGAAAGATGGAGATGGCAAGATTGATGTGGCCAAGTGTTCATGGCTCGTCGAGTCGGGCGAATGCAGTTTTGCATGGGATGTGCTTGGAAAGCTAAAGAATGGTTCCGGCATCAATTTCCTTGGTGGAGTCGCGGATGTCGTCGCCCGTTTTGATTGTTGATTTGGAAGAAGTGAAGGCACATATGTTGCCGGGGTGTGCGACAAGAGAAGAAATGCCACGCTGGGCTCAGGAGGCGATTGCCCGGCGGCCTCGTCTGGGAAGCTTGCTTCGAGTGATGGGGTCACGTTAGGAAAATAGCTATGTCCCAATAGAGTAGACGAAGGGAAAGGAAGTTGACTCCCGGCTCTAGAAGGAAAAGGTGCAGAGAGTGAATGGGTTGCCGACACGATTGGATGAAGACTCAGAGAAGGGATTGGCACACTGTGCGCAGGCGCAACCGAAGAACGACTTGAGAGAGGGACTGTGTTCATACCCCGCGATTTCTGTGTTGCTGGTGTGCGCGATATGGTAGGAATCAAGTCATCATCGACTTTTTCTCCAGCCTTAGATGCCTCGTCATTATGAGAAAATTTAGCAGAAGGTGCAACTGTACTGGCAGTTGCACTGACCGCAGAGATAGCCTCTCTTGATCTTTCTTCAGACGGTCTCGGCAAAGTAGTCAGAACATGTCGCGCTGACGGAGAAGTGCTGACCTTTGCAATGTCAGGTAGTGCTGAAGTGACACTTTGCTTCGGAGATTGCTTTGGATCAGCAGGCTGAGCAACAGGACTGAAATTTGGACTGGTGTACACAAATGGTGTCTTCTGAACTGCGGGAATTTCCGATGCGGTCGTCGTCACGAAGACATTCGATGGTGGAAACTCAGCAGGTGCAGCATGCGGCCCGTGAGAAATTGAAATTTCTGCGCCTACCGAGATGGGGCTTCCTGTGTTAGGAACAGCCGACTTAATGCTTGGAAGGACTAGCGGAACTGTAGTTGTATTAATCTCCTGACCGTTTGCAGCGACCAGACTAGTCTTTCTTGTTGGGGTTGGCAGGACAGATGCAGAAACCGACGTTGATAGGGCCGGCGTAGGTAATAATGATGCGGTCTGGGGGTTCGACGGTGCTTTCGTAAAGACGAATTCGGAGGAGAGAGTAGGAGTCTGTATCGACGTCGATTTTGCAGGATCTGCTGTCGTTGAAGCTGTAAGAAACAATACTCTAATCGTGGGCGTCGCAGAATGATGTAAAATCGCTATTGTTGAGAGAGGCGATTTAGGCGTCATGGTCTCGGGCATAATCGATGGTGTTTCTAGGGACACCGATGTCAAAAGAGGTGGCATCGAAATGCTCGTTAAGGGACTTAATGAGCGCACATCTTGGGATGGTGAGACTGAGGCGAGAGGCGAAATCGGCGGTCTCGGTTTTCTAACCGTCGGTGAAGTGCGGGGGGTTTGGGTCTGTGCAGAGGTATTTGGTGTAGTATTTCCGGAAGGGGGACGAGGTTTTCCCGCACTCCAACTCATCAACGGGAGTATTGATGCGACCGGGGAGGGTAATATGGTACCAGATCTTGGTGAATCTTCTGAGGACATCGATGGAATTGACGTAGCTGACGACGGTGCGATAGACTGAACCCAGAAGGGCTCCGGGCTTCTTGACGACTTTTCCAGAGTTCTTGGGATCGTACTGCGGTGTCCAGCAGAAGATTTGCTGTTGGCAACGGACGTTGACGCAGATTGGACGACAGGACTGACTGGCGACTTCGTCGCTGTCCTAGTAACAGAAACAGTTGTCGAAGAGGTCATCGTCGAAATTGGACTTGTTGTCGGGGACAGTGCATGGTCAGGTTTGACAGTCCTGCGACTTGATGAGAGCGCACCCTGGAAATGTAAGTCAGGAGATGGAGACAAACTCAGCGTGGCCAATGAAGACCGGACTGGCACTGCTCCCTTTGGCGAATGGGCGGAGGGGCCCAAGGTAGCACGTATTGTCGACGAAGGAGTCTTCTTCAAGGCGGTATTTGGAGATTCTTCGATAATAGCGAAGGCGCCACCTGATGAGGTTGCAATTGTTTGTGGTGATTCCGAGGGTGAGATCGAACCACGAGTTGCCAAGATTCCTGAGATTGATACTGAGGAAATTACAAATGCGCTCGATGACGCTGACACAGATGCTGTCGCTGTCGAAATGAAAGATGGCGCCATTGGTAGCTCCGAACTTGAGGGAGCTATCCCAGGCAAAGCTGCCTGTACAGATGGTATTAAATGTCTTTTCTCAGCCGACGAGGACGGTAGCTCCATCGGTGTAGACCTTGGGGACCCGGTTGGGGCTACGAGATGCTGAGACGAGGTATGATCTGGACTCATCGACGAAGCATGTGACGTCGAGGGGACCAGCGACCTGAGAGAATATAACATGGTACCAGTGATCGATGGGATAATCGAGATTGGCGCCGAATGCGTGGCAGGCAAAGTTGCGCTTGAAGATGCGCTCTTCGACAGCGATAAGCCGTTTCCGGAAGTGAGAAGTTTAGAAAAGGATTCTGCTGGTCTTGAGCTTGACGATGCGGTCGCGTATATTGAGGTGGCTGTTGATGCGCCAGGTGTTGCGGTCGCTAGCATGGACGGCGTCACGATCAGAAATGCTGGCTCAGTCGAATCAAAAGGCTCGGACATGACCACGAGTGGCGTTGCGCTTCTACGCTCGAATAGAGTACTTGATGAAGTTAAAGTCACCTGCGCCTCTTGCGGAGAACTAGGGAAACTAGTCACGGCAATAAATAGTAGAGTTGGCGTCACAGTCATTGATGGACTTGGAGCTGGGCTCGCAAATTCCGAGTCAAAAATGCTTTTCGCAAGGCTATCGGTTGGGGTCACGGGTGTCGTAGCCCCCAGAGACGAAGAACCTTGCACGGTTGTCAAGACAGAAGGTCTGCCACTGGAAGTCGCAGTCGGTAAATCTGTAGCCCCCAACAGCATAGACACACTATGAGATGGTGTTATCATGACCGGTGTGGATGGGGTTATGCTGAATGTCATTTTTGACGTGTATGGCGAGTTCGAAGATCTCGGCGATGTTTGAGAAGTTACCACCGCAGTCGAAACCTCTGCCGTAACTTGAAAATTGAACGATGGTGTTCCCTGTAAGGAGAGAATAGACGGCGCACTAGGTGTGACTGATTCTGCCGTCATAATAATCGGATTTGTAGATAGAGCAGGCACCGACCTTGTGCTGACGGAGCTTAGTGGCACTGCGGAAGCAATGACAGAATGCATCGTCGATGTGCTAGGCAATGTTGACCTCCAAGAACTTGTTGCTGGTACTACAGCCAGGGGCGGGGTTTTTGCAAAAGCATCTGACGGGAACTCACTTGAATCCATAGCGGAACTATGTGGTGCTGTAGGAATGACTGCGGCTGATGAGAGTGAATGTGGTACAGTGGAAGCCGCTGGTGAGGCGGGCATATATCGCTCATGCTGTATAGATGACGGCGATGTTGACGGAGTGTCAGACGCAGAGATAATATTACTCGGTACAAGCGAACTGCTCATCGGAGTTGCGGGTATAGTGGGTGGTGGAGTCAGAGTCACTGATGCGTACGGGGAAATTGTCTTGACAGTCGACGTTACGGGCGATAAGGTTGAGGCGTGCAGATGCGGCACTAATGGGATAGCGAACCGGGGCATTGCGCTTTGAGAATTGCCAGAAAGCGGAGGGGGGGTTCTTCGTGCGGTTGTTGTCACGTGAATTGTGTCTGGCGAGGTAGAAGTGTGTTGGTCTCTATATCTCGACCAAGCTGTTGATGTTGGTTTTTCCTTCTCGGAGCTTAGCGGCACTGAAAAGGACCGACTAACACTTGCCATCACTTCCGGTGAGGCAGGTGGGGGCATCAATGATTGTGAGAGGCTTGGAAACAGAGAATTGCTCATCGAGACTGGAATGGGGTGAGAGCGATCCCTCGAGTGGGCTTGGAAAGTTGAAGGCCGAATAGCAGTTGGTGTGATTGAGGGAGTTATTCTTTGTGCTGGTGCCGATGATCTTGACAAACTCTGTGATTTGTCGTCCGTCGCGGTCGTCGGAGGAAGAATGGTCCCTTCACTGTGGGGTGCTATTGATTCCATTGCATTCTGAGGGTGGCTTGACGATTCGGATGGCAGCACAGAAAACGTAATTCCTAGTGGCAGCGATGGTTCCTGATCTACAGTATCCGGTAGAGCAGGAGGAAGTGAGGGTAGATCCGCAGTATTGCCTGGAGTCTTCGGTATCCGTGTGGGTGTTGGCGAGAAATGTTTCTGTATTGTTCTTGTTGGCAGTGCAATACTTGCACTGGAACTGTGGGAGTGACTCGAAGTGCGACTGCTGACGGGAGTCGCTGAGTATACTGAGGGTGACGATGTTGGTAATGTTTGAAGCGTTGCAGCAGATACCACAGTCGACGAGGCTGAGAACGACAGACCCGAAGAAGTATCCGCAATATCTGAGCTTCGATTTGGTCTGTGAGATGGCCCAACTAGCCGACTCGTTGGTATTCCTGTATGTGAAAAAATAGGGGACTGTGTGTTCGAGACTGTTGAATCAACAAAAGGTGATAAACTCAGCGTGCCAATAGAATATGGCGTCCGAGAGGGAGTTGCATAGAGAACATCTGAAGGGCCTGGCGTCGGTGTCTTTGATACATGCATCGGAGCTGTATATGAAGGAGGGGATAGCTCACCGGTAGTTGGGTCCTGGGTTTCTGAGCGTGCCTGGCTGCTTGACCAAGTAGGCGCTGAACTGATCTTCCAGCGAGATGAGGGATGGCTAGAAGCAGAAGCAGTCATCGCCAGTGGCTTTGAAGGCCTCGAAGACGAAGATGGCAACGGCGACCTTGCAGGGCTATTCGGAAGACCTCGCGACTGTGTGGAGGGTGAGCTGTTAGGCAAAGGCGATGGCGGGCCATCAAGTGTTTTGAGTTCTGGCGATCGACTTGGAATGGGGGTCGAACTGCTTGATGGGCCAGTAGAAAGTGGTGGAATCATTGCCATCGATGGAGACGGTTTTTGAGATGCACTTACCGACGCTGTACTGACGAAGCTGGGCACAGGCGTCCGCATTGACGCTGTAATCGAACCTTGTGCAACAGTCAGTAATGCGCTCGCTATTAAATCACGAGTTGGCGAAGGCGTCGGCGTATGGATCTCCCTCGATGGTGATCTTGTCGCTAGATTTGGAGTAGACGGATTCACAGTCAACGTTGCGAAGTGCATCTGTGACACACTAGGTGTGAAAGTGTTCGGCATATCAAAAGATGGAGTATGCAACGAGTTCAAGCAGTGGGTCCTCGACGGCAACGTTGTTTCGAGTTCGGATTGACCTCGCTTTGCCGAATCAGGTTGTGTTTGCATGGGGCTACTAGTGACTCTAGGACTCGTGCTTCTTAATGACGATATCATAGCAGGCGGCGATCTAGCAAGTACCAATGTACTGGGCAGCGGAGTCGAGCTTTTTGATGGTGAATGCGAAGGACTTCGCTTCGGCATTTGCGACATATGCGAAGTCATACTGCGCGCTGGTGAAGGCGATTGAGTACTTGCGCGGCTTCGGAATGATTGTGAAGGAGATCTTGTCGGGATTTGGGCTTGGTTGCCTCCCGGACTTGCAGATAGGGATGCATACTTTGATCGTGACCCTGACGGATTGATCCCCTTCGTATCTTGGAGAAGCGTTTGCAATGGGTTTTGTGGCGGTTTGTGGCCTGGCGAATATGACGAAGCATATTTTGGGCTTTGGATTGGATATCCTCCTGGTGATGAACGTTGACTCTCCGGACTTGCACTGCTTGACGGTGTCGAAGTCGGATTTTGTGTTGCGCTGCAGGCAGTCGGGCGGGTCGAGCTTGGGATTGGATTACTCGATTGGCCCTGCGATGGGTTCCTCATTGGTGACATAGTCTGCATCGGCGGTGGCGTATGGGTACTTGATGGCGTTGGCGATATAAGTTCTGTTGGGCTGTGAGCCGGAGACCATGCCATGCTTCGTAGCGGACTGTGTGTCGAATTTCGAATCGAAGTGGTTATCGGTGACGCTCTTGCTGATCGCGGTGCGCTCGGTGGCATCGACGTCGTATTCATCGTCAGGCTGAGAGTTGAAGACGGGGTAGGACTCTGGGAGAAAGCGCGCAATGGACCCTCTTTCGGAGTTTTTGTCGATGACACAGTTGGCCTCTGCAATGGCCTCTGGCTAACAGTGTCCGACGGGCTCAAGCTTGGATTACGCAGAGGAATTCCAATTGGATTTTCTATCGAACTGGGTGTGGAGCTTTGGGTTCGACTTGCTGTTGGAGATACTGTTAGTGTCTGAGACGGACTTTGATTATTTGATGGCGTCGGGGATAAACTGCGTATTGGACTGCGTGCAGGCAAAAGCGTCGGGCTTTGAGTCGGATTCTGGGTCGGCCTCCCAGTCGGACTCTTCGAACGATATTTGGCAGGCGACACAGCAGGAGTCGTCGATGGACTGATATTGTTTGACGACGCAGACGAAGGGTTCCTCGTCGGGCTCCGAGTCGGAGAACGACTTGGGCTACGTGTTGGGCTTCTTGTTAATGACACAAACGGTGTCGACGACGGGTTTTGTTTCATATTGCTTAATGACACCGGCTGCAGACTCTTCATTGGGCTACGGTAAGGAGAGAGAGTAGGATTTCGTGGGGGGCTTCGTGGAGGCACCTGGGTTGGAGTTCTTGTCGGTGACTTGGTTGCCAACCGCGATGAATTTTCGTCCGTATTGCTGGAAGGCGTCGGTGATGAAGTTCTTGTCGGGCCTAGAGTCGGAGAGGGTGCCCGGCTGTGAATCGGAGAACCAGCCGTGCTTTCAGTTGGACCGCTCGTGAGGCTCTCGGCTGGACTGTTTGCACGAGACTTAATCATCGCTGGTGATGAGCTCAGACTTGTAATTGTGGATGGTGTCATCGATAGGCTTCTGCTCGCACTTGTTGATTGTGTCGGCGACGGGCTCAGGCTCGTGCTTGTCGATGGTGTCATCGATGGACTTGGGCTCACACTTGATGATGGTGTCAGCGAAGGGCTCAAGCTCACACTTGTCGACGGCGTCAGCGAAGGGCTCAAGCTCGCGCTTGTTGACGGTGTCATCGACGGACTCGGGCTCTCACTTGTTGACGGTGTCAGCGAAGGGCTCAAGCTCACACTTGTCGACGGCGTCAGCGAAGGGCTCAAGCTTGCGCTTGTTGACGGTGTCACCGACGGACTCGGGCTCTCACTTGTTGACGGTGTCAGCGAAGGGCTCAAGCTCGAGCTTGTCGACGGCGTCAGCGAAGGGCTCAAGCTTGCGCTTGTTGACGGTGTCACCGACGGACTCGGGCTCTCACTTGTTGACGGTGTCAGCGAAGGGCTCAAGCTCGAGCTTGTCGACGGCGTCAGCGAAGGGCTCAAGCTTGCGCTTGTTGACGGTGTCACCGACGGACTCGGGCTCTCACTTGT
>JAUKWC010036522.1:0-14361 GCA_032356245.1 Endocladia muricata
CATGTCTCTTGTGTCTTGCCAGCCGTCTCCTACCAATGGTTGGGTTGCTATGCATTCACTTGTGAGGTCGTCGCAAGCGTTTAACAGCCAGTGTGCTGTGATGCTCGCGTTTTCGTCGCTTCCTCTAAATTGAGTGGCGATGTTAAATAGGCTGTCAATTTTTTGCTTTAAATCTGTCATATCTGAGAGCACGCTACAGCATGCGTTTTGTTATGTCAATAAAAAATAGATTTATCACATTTGCCGTTTGTTTTTTATTGATCGGGGCTTGCCTTTGGGGGCGCTCGCGCGTACATATTAGTTGTATTTATATCAGAAAAATAAGAGCGAAATCATGACACAAATTCTAGTTCCTACACTTGGTGAATCCGTTAGCGAAGCGACTGTTGCGCAGTGGCTTGTAAAAGAAGGCGATGCGGTGAAAATTGACCAGCCGATTGTTGAGCTTGAGACCGACAAGGTGACGTTGGAAGTGAATGCGATGGCGGATGGCGTTATTGCGAAGATCATTGTGGGCGAGGGCGACACGGTTGAAGTGGGCGCGGTGCTTGGTGAAATGGATGCGGGCGGAACGGCTGCGGCGGCGCCAGCGGCTGAAGCTGAACCAGCGAAGGAAGAGACGCCGAAGGCGGATGCGGCGGCTCCTGCGGCGGCGGCCCCTGCGCCAGCCAAGGAAGAGGCGGTTGCGGCGGATGATGTGAAGACATCACCGGCTGTTCGTAAGATGTTGAGTGATAATAACATTGATGCGGCGTCTGTGCCCGCGACAGATGGTCGTTTGAGCAAGGAAGATGTGCAGAAGTTTATTGATGCGAATAAGGGTGGTTCTGCGGCGCCTGCTGCTAAGGCGGCTCCAGCAGCTGCGGCGGCACCAGCTGCGCCCGCTAAGGCGCGTGAAGTTGGGCCGCGTGAAGAGCGCGTGAAGATGACGAAATTGCGTCGCGTTATTGCGAGCCGTTTGAAGGAAGCGCAGAACACAGCGGCGATGTTGACGACGTTTAATGAAGTCGACATGACGGCAGTTATGGACTTGCGCAAACAGTATCAGGACAAGTTCGTGAAGAAGAATGGTGTGAAGCTTGGCTTTATGTCGTTTTTCGTGAAGGCGGCTGTTGGCGCGTTGAAGGAGTTTCCGGCGGTGAATGCTGAGATTTCTGGCGATGACATTATTTATAAGAATTACTATGACATTTCTGTGGCTGTTTCGACGCCGCAGGGTTTGGTTGTGCCGGTTATTCGTGATGCGGATCAAATGGGTTTGGCTGACATTGAGAAGAAGATCATTGATCTTGGGACGCGTGCCAAGGATGGCAAGTTGTCTATGGATGAGATGATGGGCGGGACGTTCACGATCACCAATGGCGGGACGTTTGGGTCGATGATGTCGACACCGATTTTGAATGCGCCACAATCTGGTATTTTGGGTATGCACAACATTATTCAGCGCCCGATGGTGATGAAGGATGGATCAATTGAAGCGCGTCCGATGATGTATTTGGCGCTGTCATACGATCACCGCATTGTTGATGGCCGCGAGGCGGTGAGCACGTTGGTGCGCATTAAAGAGGCGTTGGAAGATCCTGCGCGTTTGGTGCTTGAGATTTAATTCACGTCCAATATTTGAGTTTTAGGAATGGCTGCCGGTTGGTGGCCATTTTTTTTGGTCTTTTTGCTGGAGGTTGTTTTTGAGGAGGCGGTGATGTGTTTTAAGAGGCCGGTTGTTAGGAATTTTAGCAGGATTCTGTCGCGGGCTTTTTCGGGATTAATTTCGAAGTCACTACCCGTCACGATTGCTTTTATGCCGTATTGTTTGGCGTTGACGAGCATGCCCGCGGTGGGGGTTTGGGTGCAGATCATCATGGCGCCGATGGTGTCGATGTCGGCGGCCTTGGTGGCGACTTTTGCACGTTTTAGGGCGTCTT
The DNA here is from genome assembly GCA_032356245.1 of Endocladia muricata. Taxonomy (NCBI): domain Eukaryota; phylum Rhodophyta; class Florideophyceae; order Gigartinales; family Endocladiaceae; genus Endocladia; species Endocladia muricata. Next base: position 1,923 of record JAUKWC010036522.1, read on the forward strand.
CTTTATATTTGTAGGACTTTTTTTCGCGGGTTTCGTCTTGTTCGAGGAAGCTGGAGCTGAGGCTGCTTTTGAAGCCGGGGGGCAGGGATGCGGCGGCGGTGATGGCGTAGAATTTGCCGTCATTGTTTTGGGTGATGATGGTGACGGCTTCTTCGTTGCCGGGGATGGTAGAGATTTTGGCGTAGGCTTCGGTGTGTTTCCGCAGGCGCACCAGCATTTCGGGTGTGATGTCGTCGTAGGATTTGATTTTGCGCAGTTCGCGTATTTGGACGGGGTTTTCTATGTTGTCGATTTTTCTGTCGCTTGCGGGGACATGTGGCGTGATTTCATCGGCTTTGACGTTTAGGATTTTGGTGTCGTCGTCGTTGGTTGTGATGTGGAGTTTATACAGGCCGATTTGGCCTCTGCGGGCGATTTTTTCGGGCATGCGGCCAGATTGTTTGTGTTTTTCCAGGGAATCTGGATCGTCGAGGCTTTCGGCGTCGAAGTAGAAATTGTCGAACAGGCCTTCTTGTTGGTCGGCGTTGGCGAGTTCGGAGATGGCTTCCATGCATGTCGGGCAGAAGGGCACGTGGCAGGCGACGGAGAGGTGCTGGAAGGGGGGCAGACGTGGATAAGTGTCCGTACAGACCGCATGTGACGCCTGCGAAGATGGGAAGGCTGACGAAGGTGCAGCGAGAGGAGACGGACCGGTTTATGCAGGGGCATGAGGGGTTTGCTGCGGCTCCGTAGGGGGTGTAGTCGCTCTGGCTGGATGAGAGATTGTCGAGGGGAGGGCTGAAGGGGGTGTCTGTGAACCGGCGAAGTTAACGGTTGAAAGGCGGACGGTTCTGGTGTCGGGGAGGTGCAGATACAATGAAGTGTAGATTGTGAAGTGGAAGCGAATGAGTACAGTTTGCCTCCGGCGAAGGTGATTGAGAAGGGCGATGTGGACTCGCCGACACTTGCAATCTGCAATAGTGCGTCACGACACTTGACGGTGTCGGCTCTTGTGGTTGCAAGCTACCAAGTTGGTGTTACTCACGATATGCCTGCACTCCAAGAACTCTCGAACGAGTCCAACGAACCACCATTTCTTTTCCCCTGGCTTGAATGAAGTGAAGGGGGGAAATTAGCACTTGTGGTTATCATCAATACGTCTCTGTTCCTTACGGGACTCCCTTGCTTCATGCATTGAGCACGATGTGACTCTTCAGACTTGAAAACATTGATTATGTTCACAGCCTAGCATTGTGGGCAATGAAATACTTTCGCCGTAGAGATGGGATTATCTGACTTTTTCACGTCTCTGACCGGCTGTTTTCACAGATGCATGTTCACCACTTCCTAAAGCTGAGCAGAAAATTGTCTACGCGAGCACTCTTAACTAATGAGCGAGCCTCGTTCTTCAAGTGGCAGGGGGAAGAATGGTGCTTGAAATCTTCGTTTCTGCAGCAACACTCACTCTATTCATCACAGCGTTTGTATTCCTTGTGCTCGAAACAGTGACATAACTTTGCATGAGATCCAGGCTGCAGCTGAAACGGCTCCAGTTTAGAAACCGGTTTTGGGTTCTCTAGGCAGTAAAGGCAGCTATACACTTGAAATGTACCGTTTCAATCTGTAGATAGTCGAACAAGACCCATCTTCTCCTTCTCGTAGGAGGCCCTGCGTGAATTTGCCACGAAGGAGCGGTCAAGCTTTTTCTTACCGGAGTATGCCCCCATTTTTGGTTACACCGAGGATGCAAATAATATTGTGCAGAAACTTTCATTATTCGGGGCGTACATCTGGAAATATTCGAAGAGGCGAACTGGGACAAGATGTTTGAGACCAGCTTATTGTAAACAACAGCTGTAACAAATTCGTTTGCGAGTAAAAACTAACTCAGCCTTACGAAAGAAGAAAGTTAACGCGCACGGCGTTACTGTCACAGCACAGCGCACTTCAGAGAGATGGAGAAAATCTGAATTGTAGTAGGGGCAGCAGCTTCAACAGAACCACCAGTTCAGAACGCCAGAAGCACGCCGATGATCCGTAATTTGTAAAGTGTTGGAACGACGGCATGTTTATGTCCGGCAAGGATCTGTTGGGTCTGGCTGTATTTGCCAATAGTTTTCACGCAACAGACAGGCAGGTTTCGACAGCACCAACATCTGCACTTTACACTTCAAGTTCGGCAGTACTATCATCTGTCAATGTAGAAGCGTTGTTTCGTTCTAAAGATATCTTCTGCATTCGTTCCTTTGCGAGCAGTACACCACACTCTGTGATGTCCACTTTGTCCTCTTACAAATGTCGAACATTCTCGGATCAACCGCGCCGAAGGTCACGTTCAACAGTATAACCATTTGAGGTTTCTTTGAGTCGACAGAATCAGCTGTGAGGTCTTTACTGAAGTACAAAACGACACACCTCTCGGTTCTGTCCTTGCATAACTGAGAGTATCTGCGAATAGCCACCAGGCGGAAGTTCCCTACACCGAGCTTGGGAAAAGACACTAGGACTTCATGCCTTCCTCGCGATGGATTTGGCCGTTGCTACACGCCTTGGGCTTCAGAAAGGTTCGGCTTTTAGAATCGTACGAAAATTTCCTCTTTGGTTACCCACTTCGTCTACAACGTGAGTAACTCAATTTGAAAGTTCAACACGCCTGCGTGAGCTTTGATAAACGCCTGAGTTGGGAAGTCTTACACCACAAAGGGTGTATATAAAGCCGGTCAGGGCATATTCTGCATCGCAAGGTCAAAAGCACTCTGCCGAGCGCCTTTCGAGGAATCACTTCCAAACTTAACATGCAACATGAAAACGGCTACGATGATATCCCTCATTATTACAAATTGGACTAAAGCAGTTGCGCAAAGCAGAAAAAGTGCTCTCCAATGTGGTGCGAGGTTGAGGAATCAAATCAAGAACATGTATGCTCTAGGATCATTCTTACTTGCCCAATACGGTAGTAACAAGGGTTGCGTAATGAAGGTGGAATGCCAGCTGGCCGAAATTTTTGATTTTATACCGCCGAGTTTAGAGGCGCGCGGCTCACTGCTTATGAACGAGCTTGTCTACCATGTTGATAGTAGTGCTTGGTCCTAGTGTGACAAGGTCGGCGTAATGAAATGACTTTCAAATTTTGTAGCTTTAAGGATGCAAACAAGCGAAGTGGTCATGATGAAACTAAATTAATGTAGTTTTTTTCCGTGACACATTACAGTTCAGATAAAACACCTTCTCTTATAATCTTACGTTGCTCAAATCATTCACCAATCAGGTAGCAGTTTTACGATCACTCGAATTCTGGCTGATTAGCAAAGCGGCGATCTCGCTGGCGTACTCATTATCAAGCATTGTAGCTGGGCATCTAACGAGCATGATTCCCGGGTTGTTTCATGTGGAGCGATGTTGTCTGCGTCAACCAGTTTGTTCTGCACCAATTCTTTACAAGCTCTACAGAATGCTCAGTTGCAAATGAAAAATTGGAGTTTTCTTCGGCAGACAGATTGGGCTAGCTACATAAATTACTATACAAATACTGTGGTTTTTGCTTTCGTGAGCAGGGGCGCTCAGAATACAGTCCACGCGTAGAATTTCCACGGAGAGTTCCTGACAAAGAAAGTCTACAAGCGAAGTCAAGAGGTCTGTTTACTCTTCAGCCAGAAAAACTACTCCAATTCACGTTTGTTTCAAGCTCAAAATTACAGATGTGCGAATACAGTACAGGAACTGATTGAAACAATTGGCATGGGGCAATCGATTTCTCGGAGGTAACTTTAAGGCTACAGTGCACTTAAAAAGTTTACGGTTGGTCTCCGTGTTTAAGCCAACACTGGACATCATGTATTTAACCACTCAGCAGCTCACTCCGTCCACACCGCGCCTGTTCGGTGGAATGCGCTTCTAAAAAAAGAGCAAGGCTTAATCTTGGTAATTGTTTTTTACAAGATAAATGTAAATATGACCTACAGATACTGGAGAAACCTTCACTCTTGGGTCATGGGACTATGTCAACAATGACAGCTGCTTCCAAGAAGACGGCAGCAAATTGTGAGTATCGACAGCTGACCTTGCAATTGCCAACTGCGTGTTCTTCAGCCTTCTGGCCATGATAAACAGAACACATTGATCGTAGAAATTTTTTCTGCCTGGGTAGCCGCTCGTGGTTCTGAAAATATTAAAAAGAGTAGCTATTTTGTCGGTAAAGGCGGTTGTGAAACTCAAACTGTACGCAGTCAAAGAATTCAGAGGGTGCAAGAGATCCTCTGCAAGCCCATAGAATTAGGAAGGTTCATCAGCAGACTTGTTATAAGCAGATAATCGTAATTTCTGTTTACATAGTCATGAAGTCCTTTCACGTTTTGTCGACACTCCCCATCTAATCAAAATCTGTTTTGGACACGTTCTGTGCCTTGCTACCTAAGATGGTAACCTATGATACTGTATATACTTTTTTGGTTTTCCTGAAAAGTAAAGCCAACATTTCCTCTTTTTTCTGTATTCCTGAGACCACTTTTGAGAACATGCTTGAGCGTGAGACCCTCGTAGCATGGACCTCAAATGTTGAGGTCCACTCGACATGACCGATTAAGGTCCAGTCAGTAGGCTAGCAATAGAAAAGTTGGGACCTGACCTTACCTGACGCTCGAGGCGAAAGGAGTGTGTATCCAGTCAATTAGTATTGACTCTACACCAGTTGGCGTTCTTCAACGCATCGTGATCCTTTCTTGGGTGGCTCTCCCGCCTATTTCCACAGTATCACTGCCGTCCTTTTCTCGTCTGGATCTGGATGCGATCGAAGTCTACTGGCACCAGCCAATATTTAACATTATGTTCTGTAAATGTGCAATATTTTCCTGCAGCAACCCACAGCTTCATAATCGCCTCGTTTTTCTTTGGATACTTAGTTCGTCTATTTCGCTAAGGCCTATTGGCGTGCAATTGCAACTCGGAGGTTGTGGAAGTACATTGAGCTTAAGAATGGTACTTTCTATTGACCCTTCTCGCTAAATGTAGTAATACAAAAAGTTGTATAAGACTGTTTCGTCAGCCTGCACATATCTACAATATCGAAAACGTAGTACTGTTTTTGAAAAGTGCTCAAGATACCAATATTATTACTAAATCACGTCTTCAGCAGAGTTCTGCTCTGCATTTCTTCCTGCTCATAGCTATCAGGTTTTTATAGTGCTGGTACAAGTGCAGCAAGTACTAGATCTTTACCAGAATGTGTACTAAACAGGACTACACATTGTTAGGGGTAGGAAGTAATGTTTTGCTTAGAAAAAGCATAATAATAATCGACTTTCACTCATTAGTCGTCTGGCACTGTCAAACAAGTTCTCTTCAGTTTCAACACGTTACTAACCATGAAGAATAGCAGCATTCCTGGATTCCTTAGAATATCTAACGCAGTTGAATTGGTATGAGTAGTTACAAACACTAATCGTTGAGAGCAAAACATCAGCCAGAACGACGATTATGCAATCCGACCCCTCAACTTTTTTGAAGTGTACAACTTGTGATACGTCTTGAAGTTTATTGATGCTCGTGCAAAATTGTTAGTTTTGTGAAGCTAAATGTCGCCTTTTATTGTCAAAAAGTACTATTTCTACAGGCGACCAGGGCTTTTGGGATGGTACCACAGTTGGAAGTACTCTTAAATACCCCGCTCCTAAAAACGCTGACAATGCTCATAGACACAAATTTTACAACGTCGGTGAGATATCCCGGTCAGAAACAACCTTCACACCCTGTGAAAACATACAGTGTTGATAGCACTGCTCGATTACCAGGAACACTTAGTGTAGTAGAAATATATTCGACTGAAAGTATAGCAGTGCTTGACTATGTTTGAGGAACATTGCAAAACAACATACCGTAAAAACATTGTAGGCCCTGCAGCTTGTTCCTTCATAGGTCTCTGAGAGGTTTGCACGGACAGATTCAAGAACGACAACATAGCAGACAAGTTCGCTAAATAAAGAGAAGCATACCATTAGTTCGCCGTTGCTCTTTAGCACCGTGATCACCAGATCACTAGGAGAAAGTCCCCAAACAGGTCGGAAAGCATACAATAAATGCAAGCGTCTTAACGCTGCAAATTATCACCTCCAAGATGTGCTGAGTTCTGCTGAGGTTATAATTTCCAATCCATCGACTCTTGGATTGATGGCAGACAATGAATTCTGGATTTCAATTGCAAACCGCAACATCGAGCGCGACGTGATCTCGTTCCTGCGAAGCGAGCACTTGTCTATCTCGTAGATACGACGAAACAGAGGAAATAATTTATACACGCTATTGTAAATCTCAGACCGCATTTGTCGACACTCTTCTTTTTTCTTGTTCCGGTAAACATCTATAGTATCGTGGGTTTTCCAGTCGCTATCCCCCAGCAATAGAGATGATAATCGCATTTCATCTGTCAAAGGCTGTTCTTTTGAAGTGCGCTATTGAATCTACACTGTACTGCAAAGCGTCAAAATCGGTTCCATCGTACGCGCCGCGGCTATGGATGAACTAGTTAAGGAAGTATCCATTACTGTCTGCAATACCCGTTAGTTTCGCGAAGATCCCTCGCAGATACCTACTACGAAGAATCGGATCGAAGGATCTTGCCGTATGAGACGAATTGGCCACTGAAAAACCATTTGCTACTTCTGCTGGAGTGAAATTGTACACTTAGCAATCATAAACTGGTGCTGTTTGGGCATCCAGAGAGAGAATGTACACTCTTGTCAGGTACAGTTCGGCAACAGAAGAGAGAAGGGAATGATGGGGTTCTTTAATAGTGAGCATGTGGGGGCGTGGCAAAAATTACCATTAACCTTCCTGTTGGTTTAGCATAAAACATCAAACGGAAGGGGGTCACCATTCGTACCAGTAATCGATATTCTTGCGACTTAATGGTCTTAACTTCTTTCCTTTGATAGTCAGCCTCTGTTACCAAACTCAAGTCAATGTCGGAGTTGTCAAGCTAAGCAAATCCAGACGCAACCAGAGACAACCAAGCCCTGCTTGGTAAAGATTACACAGTGCTTATCAGTTGCAAGTTCTGAGTTTCGACATGTCTCAGTCATGTCCGAGATACTCATCTAGCTACTCAACCCAAACTTTGCCCATGTATTTTGAAAATATTAGGACTACCGCTGCTATTCAGAACATAATGTGTTTCATTCGTGGCATACTGTGTCGACAGCTTTGTACGAGACTACGCTAGAAGAAAGCTCAGTTATTGTGAGAACAACCCGGCTTCATTTCTATATATTATTTGAACATAGACTTAATAGTGATGTTTTTGGTCTTGTTTTAGCTAGATTAGTCCCGGAACTGCATGTAATCTGAACTTACCCCACTACAAAATTCATTTCAAATTCCCCGGGCATAGCCTCGATGGTAGTGTTTTACTCAAACATATAAAAGCGTCGTTAGCCTGTTCCGAAAAGTCGTTTTCTATATGGAATTCTGCTTTCAGTTAAGCAGGCTTTGGGCACCTTCCTAAAGCAGAGTTTACTAGAACATGTTTTGCGACTAAACCTACATACAATGACAGGGACTAGCCGACTAACCTAGCTGGTAGGGAATGGCGCCTGCTGAACTGTGTTTCACCCGCAGCGCTTTGCAAAGCACGGCATGAACGTACCAGTGCGGGACGCGACGAATGCAGCAAACATCACGGTACGGCGATTGTTGCTGCGGCATCATCACAGATCACCCGGGAGGCGCCACTTTGACAATTGAAGAGGAAGCCAAGAAAACAAGCCACTGTTTTCTTCATGGACATCTTCGAGCCAGAGCAGACGCGACAGTCATGCGCATGAAGGCAGCTCACTATACTTTAGCTTTCGACGTTTTCATTCTGTGAGAATTAAACTGTTCGCAGGGTCATGAGATCAGGTTTGATTTGGACAAATGCGTGTGGGAACCATTGACAGAGTCTGATACAACGGTCGGGAGATAAAATAAGCTTGCTTCTTCGTACTGAGCAGGTTTGGGTTGTATATTCGATGGTTCACCCGGGGCCAAAAATCGCCGGGATGTCCTATTTTCGATGGTTTTGGACACTGCCGGGGATGGATACGCCAAAATTCTACGTTTCGAAGTAGGTCTCCAATCGGAAATGAGGAAAACCCTTGATGTTGCTCTACACCAGCAATCTTTGACCCGAACTCATTGCGGAGTGAGGCAGCAGAAATGTGTTGTAGTGCCATTCCTCGTCAGACAATGTGCTCTGTGTATCTACGTTTACCGTTTCGAATCTAAACGTCTTCCCTTCATCTTGTTCGTCTAATAATACACCTTCTCCAAGTGGGTATTTCCAACGCCACGAAGGTATTGATGCTTGTTGTTCTTGGGTTTAGAGAATGAACAGAGGGCGATAGTTGATATTGTAGATGTAACTACTGATTCTCTTCTACCGGACATAGCACATCTGGTAGCATTTTGTCACTTCTTGTCGACTGTATGTTATCTATGTTATTGCAGAGTATTTGTGTGATATCCACGTGCAGCATATCCAACGCAACTAGAAACTGAATGGCTTGCCAGTATATTAGGATGAGCTCTGATGGACACAGAGCATTGGCGATAGAACTTCTTTGCCTTTCTCCTTAACTCTCCAGAATTTCTTTCTCAGGATTGGTATGTTCCTATCTCCTATCTCAGAACGATGTCCATAATTATGACTTTTGCACACATCTCAAGCACGCTTCTGTAAAGAGCTCAAGCTTGTATGCATACATCCTCCGCACGGTATGCATAGTTTGCACAAACTACAGAATTATTTGGGAAGATGCATCGATGCGTTTTCGTTATTTTTGTTTTGACATTTTGCTAATAGACAAAAACTTGAATTATTGACATTAACCTTCGTACTTTGTAGCTTCAAGGCTATATCAAATCCCTTCATATGGATCATGCAAAGTTGGTACGAAAAAAAATCTCGTGTGGTTCATTGTGTGTATACTATAGAATAGCTATAATTTTTTGTTGTTTCTTAATAGAACAGCAGACACAGAGGAATTTTGAGACGAGGTAGATTGTATATGGACACAGCGATTCTTTTGTCTCGAGAGTACGAAAAAGGTTGTGTATCTGCTCAAGCCAGAGGGGTTCCAATCGTTTCATAATCTCGAGCAAGGATTAGACCCGAAGGGATGTTGCTTTCTTCCAGAATTCCTTCAGTAAGCATCAGTTACCCGAATAGTCTCACGCATCCTACTCGTGTATCAATCACCAAGTAGAAAATTTCCTGGAAGCCGGGTTCCGAGTATCGCAAAATGCTGGAGCAAGAAGCTTGTAAACATAATCTAGCGTGTTGGAACAGATATCTACATCACTTCGAGTGCCGAACTTGTAGTACGTTACAATGAGACTTATCCAAGGTCAGCTCTGAAGAGCAAAGAAAAGTATAGACGCTACTGTAGAGCCCCGACAATTTCTGATGTTTGGAATCGCGGAGTGTAGAATCGGTACCTTTCATAATCGATTCAGAATTCCTGCAGATATCATCTGCGAGGGCTAAATCTCTTCGCATGACCAGCTAAAGTCAATAAAAAAGACACCTCTTCGCGTCTGTCATTCCGCATTTCCACAGAAAAGCATGCCCTCTGTGTAATCTGATATCAAATATTTCTTTTTATATTGGTGTTTGGCTTGTGCAATGCACTGTCGTCCTCCGGACCTGACCGCCGCTTTCTTCGCCAAGACAATATCTGAAACATGAACTTTTTTGCGAACGATCAATTGACGAATGAGTGATGTAGTGGGAAAGCACTGTAGTTTGTGACGTGACATATTCTTCTGCCTTTCCTCAATACTCGATAGTCTTATGTCAGCGATCCACTGCACTCCCAGAATCACTCGCATACATCGCGGGAACGGGGCAGAAAACGTAGAGCTCTGTTTTATTAACTGGATGGTGGAAAGAATGTGTGGCCTTTCAGATCAGCCTTAAGAACACTATTATTCATGCCTCCTCAGCCATATGCTCCGCTTTCAGACTAGGAGAGCTTTGGCGCTGTTCTGTGTATAAATATAAGAATAGCACATACGTTACGTCCGCTCGTCTGCGTGTTTCTGAAAAAAGAAATAAGACACGAAGGAACATTGAGAACCCGATGCTGGGGATTCCATGACAAGCATTTGCAGCACTAAGTTAAATAAGAATCGACGGGTGGCCACATCTAAACCCTGATCAAACGAGATTATTGCTGGTACTTAATTCTTGCTCTCTGGAAACCGGAAGGTGGAGCAGCCTACTATCAAATTGGTCAATACTCGAGACTCACTGGGCAGTCCGCATCACTTTCTTGAATCTCAACCGGGGAAGAACTCCACTGTGAGTGATTAACCCTAACAAGAGTCCATCTGGATATCAGTAAGCAGAGCATGAGTCTCGTGCTTACTTTACGGGCATTCTTCATGATCAGCAGCTGAAAGGGTGGGTACTCGTATCACGTCGTGATTTTTTCATTGATAGCAACATTTTCTGCTCACAATGCTGCATCAAGCATGGTTCCACCCAAGCGAGCCTCAGCCGGGCAAAAATCTCCCAAGTATTTACAACGAAATTAACGCGAATGGTAAAGGCTACTTCAGTATATACAAATCATGGTCTGAGGACAGCGCAGAGGTCTTGCCCTCGTCGTAGGTGAGACAAGACAGTATGCTTCGCTGCCGCTTTTGGCCCCGTGATTCTGAATGTACGCCACTTATCGATGTTCTGACGGATATACATGCAATTATCGATGTAGAAAACTGCCCAACCTGAAGCTACAGGACAAGGCGGTACCTGCAGCCCTGGAAACTAAGGCAGGAATCGCCGCCAGTGGATCGATAGCACTGGGGACATTGGATTGGTATTGCGGATCAATAAGGCTAGGCGACGGGGAGCGCGGATAGCTGACGCGACGTGAAACGGCATACAACTCGAGGGTACAGTAACACCCACGACGCCACGAAAAGGTGCGCGCGCGCATGCACCTGTTCCCGGCATGAATACTACAAATCACCTCACCCCGGACATCTCAGAGGCCCTGCTCATGTGAGCTATGCATGAGGTTAGAAAAGGTAAAAGAGAATTCCAAGATGCACTCCAAGGATGAATGCACTCATGCACCCGTTCGCTTCCATTGCGGGACCCGCAAGCAAGAGCCGCTCATGCCTACCTTATGTCTCGAGTCGCTTACGGGCTCGACGGTGTAGGGGAGCGACGGGGTGCGGGGACAATGCGCAGCAGAGAACATTGTACACCAATTACCTGTGTTTGAAAGGGATGTCCCGAGACACACACCTATTCACAGTGTCCAGGGTACCAAGTCGAACAGGAAGGGTAGGGAGTTGTGGGCTACAGGCGGATCTGGAGAGTGAGCGTGGATGGGCGTGTCTCAAGTGATCAAGTGCCGTTGGGTACGGTGAAGGCCATTACAAGGCGTACAGATCTGGTCCCTAAATTGAGTTACGGATTGACAAGTTGGGGCTGGTCGTACATGTTTGCCGCTTGGCCACCTACGAGAGAGCGCGATGGACTGAGGCGAGATGTGCGTTGAGAGGAGGAAAACACTTGGGGTGAGTGAGTGGTGGCGGTACCCATCAGAAACAGACTGGGGGGGCTTGTAAGGGGTTTGTTTGGGATGCGGGTGGAAGGGGGCGGGGGGGGTTCGGGTGCGACGAGGAGTTGAGAGGTTAAGGTCGGCGGGCAAGAAGTACGAATGAGTAAGAGGGGCTCACAGTCTCGGTTTCGCAAATCGGAACATCATCCCTTCTTGTGCACTTTCAATTTGATTTGATCATTTCCAGTAGAGCATAGATAAATTTAAACGCTCCCGAGCCGTGTGGAAGGGGTAGCCCGGGGTGAAGGGAGTTCGACCGGGGGGTAATGTGAATTTGGAGGAAGAGGCCGGATCAGGGGGTTCGTAGTGTAAGATGATGTAAGGAGCCAGTTTACACTTGTGAAGAGACTGATTCGGGTGTCTTAACTGGAGTGATGCGCATGTGCATGTTAGAAAATTCAAGGACGGGTGGGTGTTTGTTTGTAATGTTTCGCGGGAGTCTCAAAACATGAATGATGTATGTAAATATGCACGACGCGCACAAGCGCACTGTATGATTTTGTAAAAAAACGTGTTTCAGCGGCTGGCTATCGAGAGCAGCCTGTTGGGGCACTTGAGCCGTCAGCGGTTGCCACAGGATTTCGATTTGGAAGAGAACAGTGGTTTGTATCATAGAATGCAATGGATGACATGAGCAGGGCAAGGGGGGATGAATGGTGGTCAAGGAGTGGTGCACGAGCGCCATGCCGGACATTTCGTACTCTCGTAGACGAGATAACGGAAAAAAGGAAATGGTGTCGCGCTTTCAGCACAGCATGTACGAGAATCTGAATGGTGAGTTGTTGGCTGAGTCGGCCTGTCACTTGTGCGGTCAGTGTTCCGCAGCCTTTTCTTGTGCAGTGGTTTCCATGATG
>JAUKWC010036533.1:0-15203 GCA_032356245.1 Endocladia muricata
AGGAGAAGGGGGAGAGGAGAAGGGGGAGAGGAGAAGGGGGAGAAGGGGCAAAGTTTGAGGGGTTGTGAAGGAGAGGTTTGTATAGTTTGGTGGGTGAGTGTTTACGTCTGGTTGGGGGGGAGGGGGAGGTGGAGGTGGAGGAGCAAGTGGCAAGTGCGTGGCTGTGAGGCGACTCCAACAAAAAAAAAAAAAAACGTCGATGCGAAGAGATGCAGAAAAGCAGCGCCTGCGGCTGTCGTCTTGCCATTACAACTGCCATCATTGGCATTGCCGTGTTCTCTCTTTGCTCCGCTCCTGTCCTCCGCTCCTGTCCTCCGCTCCTGTCCTTCCTCCTGTCCTTCCTATCTCCAACCTCCTGCCCCCCTCACTCACTTCTCCTCACCGCACATCTACCTTCCCTCCTCCGCTCTTCTTTCTCCCCGCCCCCCGATCAGACATATCCCTACTTCTCAACAGCCTCTTGTTGTTTGCTGGCAGTGCGCCCCCACCCCCTCTCTCCTCCGCCCATCATGCCGCCTTCTGCCCCATTCGCCTCGTCCGCGTCCACCGCGTCCAACCCCCTTCCTCCGGCCTCTTCCTCTGCCCATTCCTCCGACATTGATGACCTGGACCACATGTCCACAAAGCTCTCCGAGGAGGAAATCCTCTCCCAGATCCACCGGCTCCATCTCAAGCTTGAATCCATCCGCGGCGAACCGTCACAGGACGACGATGAACCGGACCCGCCTGCCACTGCGTCGTCGGTGGGCACCAGCTCGTATACGCACTTGGATGCGCTTGCGTCGGGCGGCGTGCGGACGCCGAGGTTGATTGTTGTATCGAATCGACTCCCGGTCACCGTGTCGAAGGATGAGGGCGGCGAGTGGAGGTTTCGCGTCAGTTCGGGCGGATTGGTGTCGGCCTTGGCGGGTGTGAAAAGTAAGATCCCGTTCATTTGGGTGGGCTGGACGGGTGTCGAGATTGCCATGGCGGAGCAGGAGGGTATGAAGAATCGGTTCCAGGAGGAGATGAATTGTCATCCAGTGTATCTGAGTGAGGCCGATGCAAACTTGTACTATAATGGTTTCTGCAATGAGGTGCTGTGGCCGCTGTTTCATTATGTACCGCTGCCGATTGTGTCGGCCGACGGAGAGCGCAAGTTTGATTTCAAGTATTGGGACGCCTACTCCAAGGTTAACCACCGCTTTGCAGAGGCCGTCATGCAGGTCTATGAGCCGGGCGACCTTGTGTGGGTCCAGGATTACCATCTCATGCTGCTGCCGAGTTTGCTGAGGAAGCGTCTCAGGGATGTCACCATTGGGTTTTTCTTGCATACCCCGTTTCCAAGCTCCGAGGTATATCGCATTCTACCCGTGCGGAGTAAGCTGCTGGAGGGCGTGCTCGCCGCAGACCTGATTGGGTTTCACACCTATGACTATGCGCGCCACTTTCTGAGCGTGTGCACGCGCATCCTAGGGCTTGAGGCGACACCCAAGGGGGTGACCTTCAAGGACCACTTTGCAAACGTGGGCATCTTTCCCATTGGCATTGACCCTAATGCCTGGATTACTGCTCTACAGAGCCAGCCGGTCAAGGACCGTATCCACGAGCTTGGGGAACGCTTTCGGGGTAAGAAAGTGTTGCTCGGGGTGGATCGATTGGATTATATTAAGGGCGTTCCGCACAAGCTCATGGCATTTGAGATGCTGCTCGGGCGATACCCGGACCTCAAGGAAAAGGTGGTGTTGGTGCAGATCGGGGTTCCATCGCGCACTGAGGTTGCAGAGTATAAAAAGCTTATTCGCGATACAAACGAGCTTGTGGGGCGTATCAATGCGCAGTACGGGACGGTTGAGTATGCGCCGATTGTGTTTATCAACCAGTCGGTTAATTTTGCTGATTTGTGTGCGTTGTACACGGTCGCCGATGTGGCCGTGGTGACCTCGATCCGCGACGGAATGAACCTTGTTTCGTACGAGTACGTCGTTTGCCAGCAGGAACGCCATGGCGTGCTCGTACTCTCCGAGTTTGCCGGCTCGGCACAGTCGCTGTCTTCGGCAATTCGTGTCAATCCGTGGAATATTGACGAGCTGGCTCGAGCCATGCACGAGGCGTTGACAGTGTCAGACAGCGAGCGTGCCCTCAAGCATTGGAAGTTGTATCATTATGTGACCAAGCACACGGCGTCGTTTTGGGCGAGGTCGTTTGTGAGCCAGTTGCAACAAATTGAGCGCTTGATGAAGCAACAGGAGGTTCATAAACCGCGGCAGTCGCTGCTGCGCGTGGCGGTCGATATTTTGCCAGAGATTAAATCGAGGTTCAGACGCTTGTTTCTGCTTGAATACGAGGGTACGCTCTGTCCGCCAGCATCATTGCCGGACCTTGCGATCCCAACCGTTTCCTTGTGTCGCTTTTTGCAACGTCTTTCGTCAGATCCTGCCAATCATGTATATATAATGTCCGGGCGGTCGAGGGGAACTTTGGATGCGTGGTTTGGTGACCTTGGGGTGGGGCTTATCTCGGAACATGGGTGCGATTATCGCCACCCTTCTTCGGGGACCGCGCATTGGGAATCGATGGTGGAAGCGAATGATCCGTCGTGGAGGGTTGGCGTGATCCCAATATTGCAGTACTTTACTGAGCGCACTCCAGGGTCGCATCTGGAGACCAAGGACAGAATCATCACCTGGCATTTCAGAAACGCTGATCCACTGTTTGGGTCATGGCAGGCGAAAGAACTGCAAGGATTGCTCACAGAGTCGTGCGTGAATTTACCTGTGGAGGTAATCTCTGGGCAAAAGTATCTGGAGTTACGGCCCATCAATGTTTCTCGGGTCTCTGCAGTACAAAGGATCCTGTCGGAGTTGTCTGACGGCATTGACTTTGCTTTCGCAATCGGGTCTGACAAAGCTGACGAGGAGGTATTTTCGTTTTTGAACACCTATGTACGGACTGGAGATGGAAGGGTAGTCACACTGACCTGTCGGGTGGGCGGCAAATCGGACATCTCTGTTGCAGACCGGTATGTTCCAGACGCGGACAATGTATTCCGTTTATTGCGAGAGCTTGCCCCGCCCGTGAATAGTACACTCCCGAAAAAGAATAGGCCTGGGGTCCCTGGAGCACCATCCCAAGTATCTCAACAAACCGCTTTATCCGGGCATTCGTCTGTGATGAAACGTCTCACTCAACAGCATCGCTCCAACAGTTACGATGGCAGTATGATGTCATCAATTGTGGGTGAACCTGAGTCCACCTCGAGTCCTTTGGCAGATGTCAAGGTCGTTGCTCCGTCTCCACGCCGTCCGGGGGCTCATGGTGCACCAGAGTCTCGATTTCAGAGTTTTGACAGTATGTAGATTGTCCGCCTGGTCGCTGAAGTGTATATTGTTTTCACCACGTGGTTTCCAGTTTTTATTCACCCTGTACACAAGTTGACCTATTTCACGGCGACGCGTCCTATGTAGTTGTGTATCCTTTTATGAGGGGCTTTCGCCATTTGTCTACGAGAGACTTGCAGCGTAAAGTGTTTCGCAGACTGAAACAGCATGTGGTCAACAATTGATTTTCAAGTGAAAAGTGGATTTGTAACTCCTGAGTGACAAAACCTTTTCGTACTCAAAAAGTCTTGCTCTTACTCAGTCGTATATGAACGCCCTTCACCCAAAATTGCATTAAATGCGTTAACAAGCATAATGATGTTATCAACATGATGTTGACAGCTGGAAGACGCTGGAGAATGAGTGTAGACCGTTTTTAATAGGTGACGTTACACACCATGTCGACGTCAAACATCGCCGGGTGTGCTCATACGTGAGTTGTGCTACAGCGCCTTCGAAGGAAAGGGGAAGTTTGTTGAGAAAACTTGAGATGGTAGGCACAGTAATGGTGTCTACTGCTAAGAACAGGTTTTCTGTCTGCTGTCGCTGGCGACTACATGTCATCACGGATCCAGGTCATGATCTTTCTATGAGAAAGAACGCTTGCGTCTCTGAGATACTAAATACGATGCCAGCTGTCATCTGTGACGGTCCGGCGGAAGCGTACGTAATTTTGCTCAATCTCGGAGAGACTAAGTTCATCACACGGGGTATGGTAATTAGCACGCATGTGTGGAACAGAGTTTCTACAGTTCGCCAGAAATTTCTCGAGCCTCGTTGCAGGAGTCACGCCCAGTCAAGAACAGTTTAGAGGACGTCTTTGTGATGGAAGACATCGGCTTTTCTTACGGTCTTTTTCGAAATAGTTCCTTCTCGCCGATTCCAAACAGGCTTTTGCTGATTCTTTGGCCAAGGCAGTTTGTTGTAATTTTCCTGGCTCCTAGTTGTGAGTCTCTCGAGCGCATTTCCTTTCAGGGCGTCAACCAGTTTATAAGTGCAGGACCCGTTTGTTTGATATTCAAATTAAGAGACGTATGCAGAGGTCGTTACCTTCTCCGACTGGACTAGTAGACGCTTTCACCGTACGTTTGAGGCGAGGTGTCTTAGTTTGGTGTTTGCTTTGGACTCTGTCAGATCCTCCAGAGCTTGACACACACGTGAATAATTACAACTACTTTCGCCTACGAGCACATCAACGGGAGCTAAGTGCGTGGAACTGGGATCCATCCCTTTCACGGCTGATCGGACTTGCTGCAGACATGTCGTTCGTTCGACTTCTCACTGCACACCTAAGTGTGCTCGGACTCCTTTCATGCATAGTTGCCCAGGATTCTTTAGGAGGCTCTTCGGTGCGCGCATTTTCGAGGAATGAGTTCCGGGCAACGTATGATCTCATGGTCCAATACAAACATGGAAGAGGTGTAGAGACATGCCCGACAACGATTGACTTTAGCGCGATTCCGGATGAAATTGATGGCGATCTTTTCTTGAAACACGAAGACATGTCAATTGCCGAAAAGAAGGATACGGACCCTGTTCAATGCACAGACGATGGTGCGATGCGGCTGGTTAAGTCTCAGAATTTGGTTGGCGATAGACTGGAGCTTTTCAAACGTAGCATTGCGAATGACGTCGACACCAGCACCGTTTACAACGACCTTTCTACGCAATTAGCGGGCAGGCAGTACTACGTTTCGGAGAGTGATACGAGGCGAAAGTGCGGAAAAGATAAATGGTTTTCGGAAAAGGAGACCTTCATCTTTTTTGACGAGTCGAAGTTGACCCCGCTCAAGGTAGTCAAGAAGATTAGTAACGGGACACCTGTATTGTTCCCACTGCCTCTCATTGGAGATATCCGGTACATGATTGTCGTGCGCATGGGCACGACATGCATCTATCGTGTTGAAGTGGATGTCGACAGCGTCCTCAACGATAAGCCGAGGCAATCGGATTCTCCGACTCCAACGGTACGTTTATTAGTCTGCCATCTGGTTGCCTTAGAAAACCACATTTGTGCACTTCCAACTTCCTGACCACGTTCTTGATTCTACCTCACCTTGATGGACTGCATACTCGGATTCTTTCTTTTCATGATGCAGCCGACTTCGTCGCCTACTCCGTCGAGACCTGCTTCTCCTTCTCCATCAAGTACGTCATCAATTTCACCTTCAACTAGCACTACGCCCACGATATCTTCCACGATGAGCGCAACACCATCAAACTCAAACCCCGAATCAGCTAGCCCGTCTAGCACGTCAACTGCCTCAGAATCCCCTTCCTCTACGCCAAGCGCTTCGACAAGCCTATCCCCTACACCGGAAGAGTCAGCGAGTTTTTCGCCCACCTCAACGGCGTCAGCAAGCCCTTCATCTATCATAGTGGCATTGACAAGTCCATCATCTGTATCCGAGGCACCGGGAAACGCACCTGGCCGACCAGTATCGTCGGCGAGCACATCCACCACCCCAGAGACAACAGAAAGCTCTCCAGGGACATCTACTGCGCCTTCAAGCAGTCTCACTGCAGCCTCCAGCTCATCAGCCCCACCAACAACGAAACCAACCGCGGCTGGTACACCAGTAGCGTCCAATAGCCCAGTTTTGTCAGAACCGATTCCCGGCCGTCCTTCCGATACTGATAATGCGGGACTACCGTCACCACTTCCCGCAAGCTCAACTTCGCCTATCTCACCATCTACTTCCGCTTCCCAATCTGCTGCGTTCCCTGCGATTCAAACTGCGCCTGCGTCAGCCTCAACCACGTTTTCAACGTCTCCTTCGATGTTGCCGGTGCAAATTCCGTCTGTCTCGCCAAGTTCGTTGTCTCTACCGAGTACGGTGCCATCATCTGCATCTGGGCCTAGCGACACTCCATTGAGAACTCCGGTCGTAACTCCCGCTTTGCCTACACCTTCGGCGCCAGCTGCTTCCGCGAGGCCGAGGCCAACGGGTTCGCAGGCTGTGGCCACATTTAGTTCGCAGACTCCCACGCCAGGGTCGCAAACATCTCAAATCGGAGCAAGCACGCCTTCACCGAGTTCGGGAACAAGTGCTGGGCCTGAGTCCCAATCTACGTCGCCGTTACCATCCCCGACCAGTACCGGGGGAGGTGGAAGTGGGCCGACCAGAACACCTCGTCCGACAGTGTCACCGTCTCCGACGCCAACTCCAAACTCCGGGTCAGATTCGCCTGGTGGCGACAATAGCATTGGTGGCGGGGACCGAAACAACACGGATAATATCGATGGAAGCAGCGCTTGTTTCCCGTCGCATGCCACAGTGCAACTTGAGAGTGGACTACAAGTGATGATGGGCAACCTGGCAGTCGGCGATCGCGTGCTCACTGGTCCTGGAAAGTATTCCGATGTTTTGATGTTTACGCATGCTAGTGAACGCGCACGCACATGGTTTGTTCAGCTGCATACGGAAAGCGGGTACACGATTAGCCTCTCGACGGGACATTACGTCTATGCCAACAAGACCCTGGTGCCATCACGGAATGTGTCGCCCAAGGACTTTTTGCAGATTGTCGACATGCGGAACGGCACCTGCATTTCCCGCGAAGAGGTAATCGATAGTATTGGATTAAGAGTGCACCGAGGTCTGTACAATCCACAGACGCGAGATGGAAACATCGTTGTTGATGGCATCCAATCGAGTTGTTACACAGAAGCTGTCGAGCCGATGGCGGCGCATGCATTGTTGTCACCCATCCGAGCGCTCTTGAACTTCAAGCCCAGGTGGCTAGGCTCTACGATGGCATGCAGTGTCTCTAGATTAGCTGCTAAGATCACAGGCTAAAAGCTCGAAAAAAGTAATTGCACATATAGTAATAAAAACTTCACACGTGAGGAAAAAAAGGGCAATTTCGCGACAGTTACCCTTTCGTCGGGCGTTGGCGAGGTCGCGTTTAGGCTGTTGTTTACTGCGGCTACTCGATGTTTAGTTTAGTGTGTTTCAATGGCCAAGCACGAACAGGAATGAGCGGGCAAACCCTGCGTCTCTGCACAAGATTTCTTATTGCAATGGTTGGAATATTGTCGTCCAAGCCCATCTTGCAATTTCCTTGGTCCGTTCGTCTGGCGAGTGGGAGCCAACTGTGACCAGGTTGTGCAACCACACCTTCTGCGCCATGGGTTCCTTGATGTTTGGAATTGAGTCTGCAAGATCGCCAAGAACGCCGGCAACAGGCTTGACCAAATCGTCTTGCAGCACTCCAGCCTGACCTGGAGCCTCGACAATCACCTCACAAAACGCCACGATCCAGTCTACATACGGAGATAGTAATTCCTGTTTATTGTCCTCCTTCAACCCGTTGATAATGCCGATATAGGAATCGAAAATGGACTCGCGAAGCACAATGAGCCAGTCTTGCGTATCGTAATCCTCGGCGCCCACTTCCATCTGCACGCTCGATTCAGCCGCCATTTGCATGCATTCCATCACTTCCCGAAGGTACTTTTCAAAACGCCCCTTGACGGCGAGTGCCACATCTCCAAAGCAGGATAAGACTGTTGGCTTCACAGAGCGATCCAAAGTTGAGCTCTTCAGTGCCTCCAGCAGTAAAATGACAATGTTGTCCGAGTAGTTTAAAATGTCCTTGCCGAGAGCACGACAAAGCTCGGATACCACATTGACTGCGATAGAACAAATCTGATGGTGCGTGGTGTTACCCAATGCCTGAAGCAGCGTTTCCATAAAACCGGGCATGTATCTGTTAAACTCTTGCTCAGCGGTCTCTGCAAGAGCTCCAGACGCAATCAAAGCTTCCTCGGCCGAGGCAGCGGAACCGTTGGATCGAAATGCCTGCAAATAAACTTGCAGGTAGGCTTCCATCATCTGGTCTGCGTAAGGTGCGATTTGGGTCACATCAAGACGCCCTGTGGCAGTGGCTAGAGCACCGCACAGTAACCCCTGCAGCTCCAAATAATCAGAAAGGTCGTCTTCGCTCAGTGCCTGAGGCAGGGCTGTCAGCGCACCGCGCAGCTTTTCAAGCAGCACGGGCACACAGCTATACACAAAGGCAACGCTGTCCCTTGAAACGCTCCGAAAAAGTGCGTTGATAGCTTCATACGCTGAAATGCGCAAGTGACCCTCTGTGGCATCATCGCGTTCAGCGGCCAGAAACAAGCTCTGCAGTAACGGCTCGACGTAGGGACTCAGTGACCCTGTTTCGTGCTCGTTCTCGTCAACGAATAAGTCGGCCAGATTGTGAATGGCATAACAAACATGGGCAGCCAGCACTGGGCTCTCAGCAATAGTGAGAGTATTCCGTAGACAATCGGCCAAGATCGGCAAATTGCTCACAGACGTGTTCTTATCCACCGAGATGACGCGTGCCAATGTCCAGGCCGTCGTGTCCTTCACTGGCAAGCTTGGATCCTTGAGAAGCGTCTCGACAAGGATCCCGACCGCCTGCCGCACAAGAGCCTTGACATTCTCATGTGGCGGTCCCTCGAGTACACATCCAAAGGCCAAAATGGCAGCCTCTCTCGAACGCCAGTTCGCCTGGTCCCGGATGTTTGTCTCAATAAACGGGCGGACCAGGTCGAGAATGGTGTCCGGGGCAGCTTGCGCCAAGAGCTCGACACACGCCCCCGCCGCCGTGGCTTGATTCCAAGACGAATCCTCCAACGGATCATCTTCCTGCTTTTTCAGCGAGTCGAAAATCGGCCCCGACAAATACGGCAGAGCATGCACGACAAATTGCTTACTCTCCTTGTCTGGCGCCGTCCCCGTCTCCCTTGCCGCCTCTGCCTCGAGAAGCAAATTGATTTCCTCCTCTGCCACCGTGCTCCAAAACTCGATCGCCTGCATTGCCACCGCCTCGATATCATTCTTGATGGCATGCTCAGTCAGCGTATAGATCGCGCGGATGTAATCCGGCAGCTTTTCATAGTAATTTTCCGCAATCTTCACCAACCCTTCAAACGCCGCCTGTCGCACAGCATCATCCCCCGAGCTCGCCGTCTCACACACCGTATGCACAATCTGCGCGCGCTCAACCGGAATCTCAAACTGCGAGCGCGCAAACTCGAGCGCATTGTTCAAAGCAATCGTGGCGGCCAGCCGCACCTGCCCTGCCGACTGCTCGGTACTATTGGCGCCACCGCCATAATTCATGCCCTGGATCACGGCAGTCAAAATCTGATTCGACTGTGCCGACAACACACGATCCGTAATCTCCCCATACGCCGCCTCCTCACATATATACCCCAACGCCTCCAACGAACTCTGCCTCAAGTGATCCTCCGAGGTCGGCGACGTTGTATTCTCCAACAGATCGGTAATCAACGACTCCCAGGCGCCCGGGCGAGCCAGATCGATGCCGGCAATCTTTGCAATCACCTGTGCGGCAGCGCGCCTCGGCTCCGGTGCGGACGCAGCCAAGGCCTGAAACAGGGCATTGCGGATGTGCACTTTAGCCTGCTCATCCACGGCCTGGATCCAGCGCTCTGCGAGATGGGTGCGCACGGCGGCGTCACGGGCGTCAATAGCATTCTTGACAATGAGGCCGGCGAGACGACGTGACTCGGGATCATGGGCATCGCCGGCCAACTGGTCGACCAGACGGACGAGATAGGCCGAAAAGTTGCTCTCCTCGGCCTCCTTGAGGACGCGCTCTGCCTCGCGACGCACGCCCTGGTCGGCCGACTGGGCCGACAGCAGGATCTGCGTCACATCCATCTCACACACACACACACACACACACAACCCGCCGAAAAAAAAATCTCTCTATCTATATAAACAACCGAAAAAAGGGCGACTGCGTCGTGTGCGCACGCGCGTTTCACAAACTGGAGGGGATGTTGTACACGGCCAAAGGGGCACACACACACACACAAGAAGGGGCGGAGTGCAAGGAATGGAAGAGAGTCGACACACACAAGTATGGATCGGGGAGGGAGCACACGAATAGTAGGGGCGGGGAAGGAGAAGGACAGAGGCGACGACCGGATACACAAGGCTGGAGGACAAACGAAAGGGAAGGTGTGAGATGGAGAAGGGGAATGCGGTGGGGGTGAGTGGATGGGTGAGTAAGGGACGGTGCGGGGTCGGGGTGAGGAGGAGGGGGTGGTAAGAGAGGGCTTATTTGAGGATTGGAGAGGTGGGGGGGGGGGCGTGAGGGGATGGAATGAGAATGGGGTGGGGGAGGGGGCGTGGGGGTTGTGGATGCGCGGCATAAATTATAGGACTTGGCGGATCAGTGCGGCGGGTGGTGGCCGCTTTTGTCGAGTGAACGCTTTGAACCGACCAACCAACCGCCGAAACCGCGTTCATCCGCCTCACATGCCCCGCTTTGTTGTTGCGCTTCGCTTTGCATCCAGATTTCTACTTACTTTTGTCGCGGAGCAGATGCCCTGAATCGCCCCACAACCCGTACCCCAACGGGGCATGGGTTCACCGGAAGGGGGCACAGAATGTGGAGCATCCGAAAAAACAAAACAAAAACAAAATAAAAACAAAACAAAACAGACAAAACAGACAAAGATCCGAGGGAGCACGTGGGCGATGGTGGCCGTCGGCGACCATGTCTTGTCTTCTTTTTTTTTCTTTCTTTTTTTTTCTTTCTTTTTTTTTTTTGCACTCAAAACCAACGCGTTTGAACAATCCACTTCCCTCTCCGATTGCTCCACCCTCAGTTTTTCGGTTGCCTCCACTACCGTCACCACCCTCACAACCATCACCACCATCACCCCCACCATCACTCCCACCAATCCCGCACCCGTCCTCTCCAATTGCAGCACGCCCTCGTCTTACGTCCTCACTTGCCTTTCCCGACCCTTTTTCACTCGGTTCACCCTTTCCCTTCCCTCCTCCCCCCCCATCATGGCCGGCATCTCCGTCGGGCTTAACAAGGGTCACATTGTGACAAAGCGTACCCCCCTGGCCAAGCGCTCCTCATTCACCAAGGGCAAGGTCACCCTACGCGCAGAAGTGGTCAAGGATGTCATGAAGGAGGTGTGCGGGTTTGCCCCCTACGAGAAGCGCATTATCGAGCTTTTGCGTATCGGCAAGGACAAGAGGGCCCTCAAGTTTGCCAAGAAGCGTCTGGGCACCCATCTGCGTGCCAAGCGTAAGAGGGAGGAAATGTCCGAGGCATTGCGCAACAAGAGGGGATAGAAACGTCGCCGTGGAGGGGGTACTTGAGATGGTATGATGCAGACGATGCAAAAGTAAAGAAAGGAAGAGGCAGGCGTGCCAGGGTTTGTTTGTCTTGTTTGTCTGTTTGCCTGTTTTGTCTGTTTGGTGTTTGTTTCCGTGCGACCTCAAATGTGTACATTGGCATTGCAGCGAAGGGTAATCACACAAACTGGTGCATTGGAGGGCGTGGGCGTTGATGGACCATGTTTAGCATACCGTATCTTGGATGCAACTGTGAGCGCTCACACCGTGGCTTGTCGGGCCGTGTGTCCTGCATCGTTCGCGCGCGTGCATGCAAAGCTGCCACCGTCTATGTATGTATCCTACACTCTCGTTACGAAAGGTGTGTCGTGTGCCACCATCATCATCATCATCATCATCATCACTTTCATCACTATCATTACCATGCCGGCAGGAGACTCATCGACTTGGTTTGTAGACAATGTGAAGCTGACCCCATGCGAAGCGAGGCGTGCAGCCAGTACCTGACTTGACGCAATTGTTAAAAACTCGTGCCGCGAAAACAAATTGCATTGGCGCTCTACCATTTTGCACATTCCCAATTGCATCCAATCGCATCCAATTTCTCTTCCAAATTTCTACCAGATTTCCCCCCCTGGCTCCCCCTTACCTCTCCCCCTCATTCAATGCCGACTCTCCGATCCGTATTCCCGCACGCTCCCCACAATTGCCTTCCCCACCTCCCCACCTCCTCGCCTCCTCGCCTCCCCACCTCCTCTCTCTCTTCCGCACAGTTTCCAGTCTGCTGCAAAGCCCCTATCCGGCCCTCTCCAATCCCTCCCTCTCTACCCCCTACCTCCCCTCCCAACGTTCCAACTTTTCCCTCGCATCCTTTCTTCTCTCTGACTGTGACCTGCGCCATGTCGCTCGTGCGGCGCGTCGTCTACGCCGCCGGCATGATGATCCGTGAAACAGGTCAAGCATTGGATCGCGCCGGCTGCCGCATGCAGGGCAAGTATGCTTTTGTCGAGCAACGTACGTGGTTTTCTTCCGTCTACTCCGCCCCTCATCCGACTCTCAATTCTATCAAATCCATTCCTTTGCAAAAGTTCCGTGCAACTGACCTCCCCTCTCGCTCTCTTTCTCTCTCTCTCTTTCTTTCTCTCTCTCTGGCGCTCTCCCTCTCACCCCCCGCCCTCCGCACAATCCCGTACAACCACAAACAGTAAGCCGGCACCGCCAGGTCATGAACCTGTCCGACTCCAAGCCCATCATTTCCTCGGATGTCTTCCTTGCCCCCAGCGCCTCGGTCATCGGCAACGTCGAGCTGCACCCGACTTGCTCGGTCTGGTACGGCGCCGTGGTGCGTGCCGACACCGCCCCAATTACCATTGGTGAGCGCGCCTGTGTGCACGATCGTGCCCTGGTGTATGCCCCCTCGCGCATTGGCGCCTCATCCACGGTCTCCTCTGGCGCCGTGGTGGACGCCGCCGCCGTGGGTCCGGCGTCTCTGATTGGGCCTGGCGCCGTGGTGGGGGCGCGCGCAGAGGTGGGGGCGGGCAGCATGGTGGCGGCGGGTAGTGTGGTGGAGGAGGGGGCAAAGATTGGGGATGGAGAATTGTGGAGCGGGGTACCGGCGACGCGTGAGAGGATGTTGACGGCGGAGGAGAAGGAGGGGTTGGTGCAGATGGCAGTGGACTATGCAAAGTTGGCGGCGGCGCATGCGACGGAGGCAGGAAAGACGCATGAGCAGATTGAGGCGGAAAAGCTGCGACAGCAGCTGTTGGATGAGCGTTCGGAGGATTATAATTCGCATATGGGGTTGCTGGGGAGGGAGGCGGAGATTGTGGAGACGCAGGCTAAAGTAGTCGAGGAGGAAAGGAGGCTGCAGCAGCAGGCAGGCAATCCATGAGCAGAATAAAACGTGGATGGTCTGGTCTGAAGGTGGGGCGGATGGAGTGGGGGGGTCGATTTTGTGGCTGACCGTGTGGGAGACGCGGTGCGCGAGGTTGGGTAGAGGTGGTACCTGCTTTTTGAGTAAAGCGAGTTTGTGAATGCGATTGTCCTCTGCAGTCGTACGGCGGCTGCTCACGGTTGCCGCTGGTTTTCGTGTCTGAGTTTTGGATAGCTCAGCCTTCTCCATACTGGAGCGCACACTCGAGCGCTAAGATGATGCTCTCAAGAGTTGCATTCTGGTTCTTTCCCCTTTTCGCGGCGAAGCTCGCCTACTGCACTGGTACTATGGAAAATTTTAGGTCACAAGCTTTGTGAACGCTCGTTTATTGCACGAGTGAAGTCAAGCACAATGTTGAGAGGCTGGATAAACACACACACACACACACACACTCTCTCTCTCTCTCTCCCTCTCCCTCTCTCGGCACTACCATAGCTGCACGGAACAAGCTATGCTACGGCCCTTCTGTTCCCTCCGCCAATAAATACAATCCTATCGCCTCAGACACTCCCTACTTTCCTACACTAAACTGCCCCACATACACCAAACCTTACTCTCCATCAGCTGCCTTTTTCATCTCTGGTTGAGGAGCTGCAGATTGGGCAGAAGCAGGGGCAGGGGCAGAGGCAGGGGTTGGGGCAGGGGCAGGAGCACTGGATGGAGTCGGGGCGATCGGGGCTTGGCCCTGAATGCTACGGTATGCATGCGCAGCAGAATGATACGCAGCGGCTGCTTGTTGCATGGCCGACTGATACACGGCAGCCTGAGCGCCGGCCTCCGATGGAGCCTGATTTCCAGGTGGTGCGGATGAATGTGGCGTCGGTGTGGGCGCACCGGCATCAGGTGAAGCTGACGAAGAGTGCATTCCATATTGACCTGCCGGCATCATGTACGGATAAGTCCCCGGGGCCATCATTGGCGGTTGTCCAGGCATGCTGCCGTAGAACGACCCCATTTGTTGACCTGGCATGCCCATCGCCATATTCATAGGACTGTTTGTCGTCATAGTACCACTGGCTTGAGCTCCTCCACCGCTCAAACTACTACCACCTTGAGCCGACGCATAGGCATTTAGTTGCGTTGCCGGCTGCGCTACACCAGCCTGCGAGGCGTCTGCAGGCAAGCTTTGCATGGTGGAGCTCTGATATGGTGTCGCCTGGTTCTGCGTCGAAGTCACCGCATTCTGCTGTGCGGCCGACTGCGGAACGCCGTGCATCATGGACATAGCCATTGGATTAAACATTTGGGAATTCATGCTCGAGTAGTACATGGACGGGTTAACGGTCTGGTAGGCGCCCATCATGGCCATCGGGTCGTGCATGTTCATGGGCCCCATGGATCCGTACATCGCGTAGGGATTCGCCATCATCATCATCGGGTTGAACGGCATGGCCCCGCCCGCAGACTGGTAGTACTGCGCCGGATTGGCAGAGTTGGTACCCTGGGTAGGAACCGGAGGAAGGCTAGACGAGCTGATCTGCCTGGAAGTACCCGGCGTGGCCGATGGCAACGAAGCAGCCGACCCCTTGGCCTTCACCTTTGACGGGGCCAGTTTCGACTTTGCCTTTCGCGACGACTTTTGCGACGAGTAGCGCTCGGCCAGGATAGCAAACGCTCCATCATTCCGTTGCTCCTGCTCATCACTAGTCGACGACGACGCATCCACCTCTTCCGGCACATCAATGAGCCCCTTTCCCCTCTTCTTCTTCTCCTTAGCCAGCGCTGCAAGATCACTGTCACTCTTTTGCCTCCTCCTCAGCCCCCCCTGCCCCTCCCCATCCCCCT
>JAUKWC010036544.1:0-15201 GCA_032356245.1 Endocladia muricata
GGCCGCAACCGTTGAAAGATTCGCAGACGAATTGGATTGGGCGAAGCGAGGGCGCGGAGGTTGAATTTAGGGTCCTCGCACAGGGGGACCTTACCCGGGACCTCCCCCCGGCCCCCTCCCAGGGAGGGGGAGGTGACCCGGCTGGCATCAAAGATACTGCGCCTCGTTACGTGACCAGTGATTCTGCTATTTATCCTCTTTTATTGCAGCGGGCCAAGGAAATGCGTAAAAATCCGACACCAGCTGAGAAGTTGCTTTGGGACGCCCTTCGTAAACGTAAGTTGAAATATCGCTTTAGAAGGCAACATCCAATTTCGGAATATATAGTCGATTTCGTTTGCCTCGAAAAAGAGCTGATTATCGAAGTAGACGGCGAGGTGCACAGATATCAGTTGGATAAAGATGTACAGCGACAAATGGTCTTGGAACAAAAGAAAGGATACTCGGTGCTTAGATTTTCTAACGAAGAGGTGCTTGCTAGTATTGATCAGGTGCTTTCAAAAATTGAAGAGAAACTTGAATCAATTGAAATCCTTAATTATACTGAAGCTAAGCGAACGAGCGAAGCGAGCAAAAACTCCCCCTCCTTGGGAGGGGGGTGGGGGGAGGTGGCAAGGAGGAGGATGGAAGAGTATCATGGGGGGTTGGTCTTACTGCAGGCGGTTGATAGAGAGGTAAGGGAGGGGGGAGGAGGGAGGGGGATGAGCACGTGTGGAGCTGTGATGGAAGAGAAGAGCGGTTTGTTCAAAGAGCAACGAGACCTCTAGAGTCGAGCAAGTTGAGGCTGTAGTCGCGCACCTCAAACTCGAGCACCTGGAAAATCTGCGCGGCGCCCTGCGTGGCCATTTGCAGTGCCTGCTCAAAGCTACCGCCGTCCGGCAGCTTACTCTCCAGCTCACAACTCGCCACCTTTCCACTATGACACAACACCGCCACTGTCATTTCCGGCCTCTCCATCGCGCTCTCCAGCGCACTCGCATCCACCACAAACGTCTCCTCCACACACCCAACCCCACATGCCACCACCAAATCCGCCATCCCCATCCCCGCATTCACCAACGCCAGCGCCGCCGCATTGATCCCGGCCACAACTGCCCCCCCATCGTCCTGCAGCACCTGCACATAGATGTCAATCTGACTACGCGGGTAGTTGCGCAACAGCACAACCCCTTCAAACACCTTTTGGATGGTGAGTGCGGCGGCAGTGCTACGGCGATCTCCCTTCCACGTGCGCCGCCGCGAGCCGCTCGCAAACATCGCCGTTGAAAACTCACACCGGATAATCGCCCGGTCGTGCTCGGCATCCCCGCGAGCAGTTGCCTCTCGGGGGCCGTACACCGCGGCGAGGACGCGCGTGTTGCCTTGTTCGTAGTAGGCAGAGCCGTCGGCGCGCGAGAGTGTGCCGAGGGAGCAGCGGATCTTGCGCACCTCCGACGGGCGACGCCCGTCAATGCGTAGGCCGTCCAGCGAAATGTACTCGGGACCGCCCGCGCCGCCGCCGCGACCGCGCTTCGGGGGAACCATCACACGTGACAGGGGGAAGGCAGAAGGAAGGGAGCGCGAATGCAGGGGGGAGTGAGTCCTTTGGGGGGACGAGCTGGGTGCGATGGGGAAGGCTAGGTGCCGCAGGGAATGTAGGATGTGAATCGTTCAGAGTGACAGTCGGCACGGACATTGAAGGCGTGAACAGTCCAGCCGGATATTTGATCTACAGTATGTCGAGATTTATTTCAAAACAGATACACGCCGTGATATTTGAAAAGAGAGACGACGCATGATGGGTTAGAGCTAGCTCACCCTACAACTCTACACATGTTGGTGATGTTTGGTGACTGTGACCTGCAGAGGGGTCTGGAAGAACAGGGTCCACCAATCCAGCAGCCACTTTCGAATTCCTGATGTTCATTTTTGCTGTGTGATTTGTCTGAGCTTGCCTTGGAAAGACCCCCCCAATCCACTCCGGAGAAAGATGAAGTATGGACACCCGCACTATTTTGTGCACAACGGGCGGTTTTGCCTTCCCCACGAACCTCCCTCGATGCAAACTACACCTCCATCACCCTTTTCGTATGTCCGACCTGTTCTGCTAGTCTACGCTAGGGTTTTCTTGCGAATAGCTGGATCAGCAGCTCCTTCGAAAACTATTCGAAACAAGGAGAGCTTCGTAATTCACGGCAACTTCACGCATAACAGCTATTGAAAAGAAGGCCTGTTACGGTCACTGTCGGCTATTCGATACTCTCTAGGGTGACGATAGAAAAGTTCCGAACAGCGACTCGAATGACTCTTTATCATCTTCTTCATCCACAGAATTGTTCTTCCAGGTTGTCTTTCAGGCGGCCATGAATGATCACCCGGTCAGAGTCTTTTTGCGGCAAAGGCCTTTCACCCCACGACTGACCCGTTCATGTCTTGCAGCACGATCATCGGATGTAGTGGTTGTTCATTTTTTGCACAAATTAGTGAACGCAGCTAAAAGGGGTTCTTACTGGAAACGAGGTCGTGGCGCGTCGCTTTTCTCACTGAACCAAGTCTGTGAAGAGAATAAAGGCAACAGCTATTGGTGCGGTAAAAGTAAAAACCAGAGAGAACCTGCTTAGCGATGTAGGTCGAGTGAAATTGATTCTGCAGCCTAGACTTTAAATCCGTCCCCACTTAGCCAAAGACAATCCTCTCACATTGTGGGTATGTAGCGACCTAGTTAAAGTAGAATGAATACTTACGGCGTTGCGCACAGGTTTCGAGGCGTAATCTAAGTCCCAAGAGCTTGCAATCCAAACTTCGACTGAGACTTACTACCGTGACCAATTTCTTACGACCCTATATCGTTGAGTTCTTGTAGGCGTAATCCCAGAAACATCGCTAGTGTCTATTGTACCTGCCACCTCATATGAGGCGGAATTTTATGCAACTTACTTTTATAGTTCCAGACATCTCCAAGACCTCTACTTGTACATTTTTGTTTTTGCATCCGAGTAGAAGGCTGGCGGAGTCAAAAATTTGAAGAATACCCACATGTCGAGTCTTGAAAACAGCACCTTTTTTTGACACTGAATAAAAACGTTTCTCGACTTTTTCTCATTGTGATGTTCTGACTGCATCTTCACCTCTATCTGTTTCGTCCATCGACACCAGTTTGGGAACTCTACACACTTTTGTTTCAGGGTTGTGCTTGAGGAAAGATGCTGCAAATGTAGCGTTTCCTGAAAAAGGCGAGAGGATTCCAGCAGTGTTAGAAAACATTGGTGAAAATACCTAATAAACCATCTTTTAACTGTACGTCCAACCAATTCCGCCTCATATGAGGCTGGTGCCTGGTACAATAGACACTAGTATTTGTTATTGCTTTTCTATTTTGTGCTAAAGACTTAAGAATGTTTCAATGATCCTCATATCTTAGCTTCAACATGGTCGTATATCTTTTCCTTTCCATTTATATTTTCCAGTGCAACATGACTACCTTTTCTTTCCTCATTCACCGCGCTTAGTACGCCCAGTATAATGTAATCATATCCGTAGTGGTTGCTCAGAACTCGTATTAAATCCCAACTACAGTCTAGTGAAGTATTCATTCACCCTTGTTCAAATTGATGAAATATAACGAATCGATTTCGAGTTTCTTCATTTCGTGAAGTATCTCAGCACCAATGTCAACTCGCCAGGGGATTGGGTTGCCAGCCCGATGGCGGCCCATCGCAAACCCCCCATGAACGTACATTCGATCACACCATGCTCGGTAGGGTACCTACAGGTTGAGCGTGACGTAACATCCAAATGCTTTCACTGACGACGTTGTTCCATTCGAGTGGAATGGCAAGTATCACACGTGTGGGTTCATGCGTATTCTATTGTGGGTAGCGAGCGTGTGGAAGTCAAGTTGCTGAGGTCGCAGAAAGAGAGGTTCAAGAGTTGTGATGGGTAGGGGCGCTGGCTCCCCCGTCCCCCCTCCCGAAACACCCAAAACGCGACCAGGAGAGTGACAGGGAATAGTTTAGCCATTCAAGACGTGGCACGCCCTCCCTACGCCGAGGGCCCCGTCCTCGCCAGTTTCATGTATTGACGTCGTGCCATTGGTCTTGGAGAGCACGCGCTTCCTTTCTAACGAGTGTATTGAAAACCCCCGCATAGAGTAATCGCTTGCAATCGTTTGAGTTGAAGACTTCACGCCACGGACCAATGCGTGGTCGTTGTGACGTGGTAGAATAGAATAAAACTGTAGAAAAAGACCATGTGCGTAGGTTTTGGAAAAATGGCGAATTAATCAACACACTCCGTATTGTACAGTACTGTATGATCAGGAAAGTGGTGACAGTAACCTCAGCCGTTCTGACGAGCTCCCTGGGAGCTTGCTGGACTCCATACTCTTACTGTAGTCTTAAAATCTGAGTCTCACCTCATATGGTACGGAATGTCCAGGATCAAGTTGGGTTGCTCATGCTCGCAGCATACTGAATACAGGTTCGCACAACTACAAAATTTGGGTCTGTACTGTAGTGCAATACAGCACAGTATAATGAATAGAAGAGGCTTTGGTAGAAAGATGTTAAGCAGAGGCACGGACGGTTCTAGTGAAAAATCGGACTCATTTATCTTTGTAATATACTGTGCTGAGCTTAATTTCGTTTAGCCTGGGACCGGAAAGCGCTTGGCAGCTAATATGCCGGAAACTGTGAGGCGGAGTCTTGTGCGGGAGTACGTTTCCATTTCTGCAGGACATCACAGAAGATATGTTCGCCATCAGAGAGAGCTTACTTCACAGATGGCATCCCGCATTGTTGAAGAAGAAGACTGGGCCCCCGGATGGAAAAGTTACTTATCCTCATTGGTCACCGTGGGTCTTCACCTGCCGGTAGAGTATCGAATTCGTCAGAAATGGCACCAGCAAAAACTGGACAGGATCGGGTCGAACCTCTGTTTCAAAATTATGGACGCTTATATCGCAAACATCAGTCAAGAAGAAGGAATGATTCCAACCATTGCATGCTACATTGGGCCCACTTTGCAACGGCATGGTGCTACATACGTCTCTAACGAACTCGAAAAGGCTGTAGACCTTGATGATAGATTAAGTGGGGATGAACTCGAGTACTTCGTGGCCATGGTGCACATACTAAAGGATCTTGTGAAAGATGGAACAGCTGTGACAAAATCAAGCATCGCCAATCAGGCACGCAAGTACCTTGTAAAGATGGCGGAGGAGAACACTACTATCGAGTTTTCCAGTGGTGGGGGCTTGCGTCAGGTTGAGTATCGCGAAGAGCATTCGTGCCTATGTGTTCGAAACATTGAATCTAGCGAGGTCACTGTAGTGGAAGAAGAAGAGCTTCAAAGAGATTCCGTCAAATCTGTTCATGCCATATCAGGAGGAGTGGAAGGCTTCTGCCTGGGGTCGGTTGGCCTCTCATCGCGAAAAGAGGTGTATAGCCTAAAAGGCAAAAGGGTGCTGACGATGAAATCCAAGGAAGTGGTGAAGGGGGAGTGGGCTCCCGTGCGTAGTCTCACTGAGATTGACGGTTCCAATGTCGAAGCCTCCTGCCGTGCCTGGTACCTGATATTGAATCACTCTATGCCAAATCGATTCACTGTTCATCCGGGTCCACACGCCTGGGCCTTTCGGCCAAGTGACAGTGGATTCACGTCACCGCATTCCATACTGGCTGACAAAGAGATTTCTGTATCAGAGATGAAGTGTTCACCCTTGAAACTAGTGAGCTCTGAGGACGAGAACAGGAAAACTGTAATCCATCCTAAAGGTACAAAACTGTCGTGCAATCGTCAGGGTCTGACTGTGCTGCGTTGGGACGGGATTATTCCGGTTGACAGTATGTTCAAGTAACTTTCAAGTTGCTCTTACGTTGTGCAGTCCGCGGCTTTGTACTCATGGCGTTGAATCTTATCGGTTGTTCACATTTCGAAGATTTCTGTAAAAACTCGCTCAACATCAGTAGACTTGCTACACTCGATGCCGGTACAGCCTTACAAAATGTTCTTGTTGCAACAACGGAAAGTCAGAAAAGTTTGGAGTGGATAGAGAGTACGATTGAAGCATACAGAAATAAGATACGTCAGCAGTCTCTGCAACGACACCTAAACACTGTACAGTATACTGCTCGATGAGTGGGTAATGAATGGGACTGCAGGCAAATGAAGATTTTTGGATTTCGAGCGGAGTTTTGAGGCGTCGGCAAATGAAAACGCGAAGAAGAAGGGCAGAAATTCTAGCAGAAAATAACAACCGGAGAAAGAAGAAAACGAGAGAAGACGAGTAGAGCGGGACATCTGCTGAAGTGTGTGCGCAGTCTTCCTTTCCTATCGCATCACCTTGACGATTGCTTTCAGTTGAATCCTCTCCTCTTTCCCCATCTCCATCCACTCCCCTCTGCTCGGCTACCCCCTTCTCAGACACCCTCTAAAATGACCCCCTCTGTAATGACGCCCTCCTTTGCCCGTTCCCCTTTTCTCCGCCCCTCCCACATGCCCACCGCTGCACGCTGGACCTGTCGCAAGTCCGGCCCCGCCAAGCGCACACGCAGCCGCAGCGCTAAACGTGCCGCCCTTCATGACGCCGTCCGCCTCTACCAGGCGCACTTCCAACCCCTACTCTCCGCCGAACTCTCTGCGGAACTCGCCATTGCCCGCGCCTCCCCTTCTCCACGCCACCCGCCGCTTTCCGTGCGCCGTCGCCCGCGCCTTTTCTCGGCCAGCGTCTATGTTCTCTCCACACGTGACCGGCTCCCGCCAGAGCTGCAGCTTGCAAGAGGGGACCTCGTCGACATCGAGGGGGAAGGGGAATGCGTGCAGGCAACCGTACTTGGAGGGGGGAGGGAGGGGGTTGCTGTTGCAGTACCAGGCGGTGGGGGGGGGGACCGTGTTCTGGAGGGATTTGCGGGGGGGAGAGTCAAAGTGCGTCTTGGGAGAGGCACAAGTGGACTGGCGTTTGAGCGTGCGGCAGCAGCGCTGGAGGGCCTTGGAGGAGAAGGGAAGAATAGCGATATGACGCGGATGTTGGCGATGTCGTTTGCCGATGCAGATGCGGACAGGGAATCGTTCGGTGAGACCACGATGCGCGAGGGAAGGGTAGGAGAAGTTGCGGATGTAGACGGAGATGAGGATGGGAGCAGGTGGGATGCGTTTGCGCGGGAGAGTTTTCCGAATGTGTCCTCGAGCGCGATTGCGCGTGTGGTGCGCGGGCTTCCGTCACGCGTTAACGCGAGCCAGCGACGTGCAGTGAAGGTAGCGTTGACGCGTAAGTTGACGCTGATCCAGGGGCCGCCTGGGACCGGGAAAACGATGACGGCGGCCGAGGTGGTGTGTGCGGCGGCGCGACTACGTGTCGGGCGCATTCTGGTGTGCGCGGCGAGCAACGTGGCGGCGGACAATGTGCTCGCAGCTGTGCTGTCCGCGGCAGATGCAGGCATGCGCGTGGTGCGCGTCGGGCGCGCCGCGGCAGTCGAAGAGCGGTTTTGGGACATGTGTGTGGAGAGTCTTGTGGAACGGGACGCGCGGGTGAAGAAGATGCGGGAGGGAGGGGAGTGGGGGAGGGAGGGGCGGGAATTGGAGAAGGAGGTGGCGGCGGGGGTGGTGCGAGGAGCCGATGTCGTGGTAGGGACGTGCGTCGGATGTGGGAGGGACGAGGTGCAAGGGGCTGGGTTCCGTCTTGTTGTGGTGGACGAGGCGACGCAGGCGACGGAGCCGGACGTTTTGATTGCGTTGGTGGCGGCAATGGAGGAGGGGGATCGCGAGTATCAAGTTGTGTTGGTTGGGGATCAATGTCAACTGCCGCCGACAACGCTGAGTAGGGAGAAGGGGGAGGGAGGGAGGGGTTTGGAGACGAGCCTATTTTCGCGACTGTGGCAAGGGGGTGTTCAGTGCCAGTTGTTGGATGTGCAGTATCGCATGCATCCCGGGATTGCAATCTTTCCCGCAATGCACTTTTATGCCGGGCGGCTTAAGGATGGAGTGCGTGCGCAGGAGAGGAGGCTGCCGGAGGGGTTTCAGGGGGAGCATGAGGTAGCAAAAATGCTGAAGGCGCGGGTGTTGATGGCAAATATGTCGCATGGACGTGAGGATTGCAGCATTTTAGACAACGTTGCGATGAGCTTTTCGTTTTACAATGTCGCAGAGGCACACGAGGTAGTTAAGCTCGTACAGTTCCTTCTCAGCTCTGAACCACGCTACTGTGATGAGAAAGCGTTCCCTGCGTCTGACGCAGTGAACGCTTTCTCATCACGGGCGTTCTCTGCGTCAGACATAGGCATAATATCTCCATATGCCGCCCAGGTCAAGCTACTTAAGGAACAGCTACGTATACGCAACATCGTGACAAAAGGTTCTGTCGGGCAGCAAGGTGCAGTAGAACGCATTGAGGTAGCCACTGTGGATGGCTTTCAAGGGCGCGAGAAGAATGTGATTATTGTGTCGGCGGTGCGCAGTAATACCGGGGGGGAGGTTGGGTTTCTCAACGACTGGCGCAGGCTCAATGTGTCGCTGACGCGCGCAAGGGTGCTGCTTGTTGTCGTGGGGGATCGGATGACGCTCCGCAACGAACCACATTGGAGAGCGTGGTTGGAATGGGTTGGGCATAATGGTGTCGTGTTGGAATGCGATGCCAAGATGAATCGACTCGGTGATGCGTCTCCTTAGCGAAGGTGCGGTATTTGCTGGCGATGAATGTGCAGCACATGGCAGTGAACATAATGCTCACCTCATCTCTCTATGTAAGACATACCTATCTGCTGTGGCGTCGCGAACGACACCCCACAGATGTACCAAAAAGCATGCCTCTATTCTCTACTTGCGACCACTAATCGTGCGATCCTCATCACATCGTAGATCAGCCACACATCCCATCCCCCACGCTCCTCCGCGCCTGATGTATCTACATCGCCGACTTCTTTGCTCTCGGATGAATGATCCGCTTCCACGAACTCTCCAGCTCCTGCACATCCTCCATCGACTCCAATGTTCTCACCGGCAACCCATCTTCCGTCCTCTCCAGATATCGATGCTCAAACTTTGGCGGCGGACGCGCCCACCTCGGCAACGGCAACCCCTTCTTCGCCCACCTCTCCGGCCTTAATAATGCTAGCAACCCTAACGTATTGTACCACGCCAACGTTACTTTTCCCCCAACTCCCACCACTGCCGCTGCCGCCCCCACCTCACACTCCGTCACCTGCAGCCTTACCCTCTCCACAAAAGTCCCCCCCTCCACCAAAACTATCCCATCCTTCGGCTTCCCCACGCACCCCGACCGTACCAATTCTCGCATCGTAATCTCCTCTCCCTCCCGCACTATGATCCTTCCCTTATCAATAAACTCCTGCACACGCCCCAGCGTTACAGGCGACAGATGTCGCTGAAATGGATCATAATGACAGCGTTTCGGAAGCCGCTTTTGTAGCGGCGTCTGCCCCCCCTCGAACCCCAGCGGCACCGACCCGCGCGCTCGCCTCCCCTTCTGCCCGCGCCCAGACGTCTTTCCGCAACCGGAGCCACGCCCGCGTCCCAAGCGAACCTCGGGCTTGCGCGCGCCCTCGTTGTCGCGGATTGAGTGCAATGTGAGCGGGCGCGCCGTGTGGATCGCTTGCGCATTCGCGTACGACACTTGGGGAGAGGTGCAGAAACGACGCACGACAGCCGCCGAGGCACGGAGCAGGCGAGGCGAAGGGAGGGGAGAGAGCATTCTTGGAGATCTCTCCGATAGGGGGGGATGAAGAGCGAAGGGTAGGAAGGAGCTGGTGGCAAGTGTGCTCATGTGGATCAGGAAACATACGATGTGAACAATGAAGAAGAGGTAAAGCCGGTCCTTTGAACTGTAAATGCAGTGGATCAATTCGATGTTGAGAGACTACAGTTTTTTCAAAAGCTGCTCGCGAACAACTTGCCATTACAGTTTTCAGGTGTACGCACGGAACCCAACAGAAAAGGAATTTGTGATGCTGTATGCTCAGCACGAATCGTGAGCCGCCGGTCACGATGCGATTGTCTGTTGGGTGCATTTGGAATTTGCGAGGTGCAAGCCCAGTAGCCCGTGAAACTCTAGCGGGTACAGTAATTATGTTGCCTCCTACAGTATGAGACTAAATATCGCGGCGATATGCATGGATCAACGAGGCGTCCACTCTAGCTATTCTGGAAGCAATATGTTTTTGAAGCCCTTTGAGTTCTCTGTCCGAACAGAATGGAGCAGTAGAAACACTTGACAGACGCCTTGCGCAGCTAGGGTCCCGGTGTCTTCTGGACGATTGAATCCTTACAGGTTAAACGTCCCTGAGAGATTGAACGGTGAAGGAGACATCCACTGTAGCAATTCTTGGTGTCTAATTCAGGCATACGGAGTGTTCTATCGGATCTGGATGGAGCGGCAGAAAAATTTGATGAGCTTCTGGTAAATTCGTACGATTAGAGCGACGAAGCTTGCATCCCTATATACCTATGCCGTAGACGATGATGAGGCAAGATTCATCTGGTCTATCTAGCGCTTTCATTGTACTCATCATGTATACCACCAGATTTCCCAATTGGTAGTTGGCATATTTTGACGCAACATACAGCATCTAGTAGACGCTATTATCTACTAGATTAAACGGTACGATAGAAACGTAGGAGTTCAGTGCGAAGTCTATCGATCTCCAAGATAGTGTGTGTGTGGGATACAAATCCTGAAATTGGGAGGGGAGGTGCACGAGTGGCCCATTGGTGCGATGCAATAGCTCGGTTGGCAACTGAAGGGGAGATACGCGGCTCGGGAGACCAGCTGAAATATGACAATAACTACATCGCGGAGGTAGCAGAGTGCTTGGCACTCAATGGTATGAAAGCTCGGCCAATGTAGAAGCTGAAGGACGGAGAGGCTTTTCATGTGTATGTTGCATTTTGTGGCGTAGGTGTGCAAGCGCGAGTATACCTGGGTCGCCAAAAGACTAGTGGCACCGATTGGGCAAGGAATGTCAATCCTGCCGGATGTGTGAATCGCACTTTAGCGGGCTCGCATATGGACAGAGGCAACGAGATGAAATCAGGCACGCAAAGCTGATCGCACAATGGGAAGCTATCTTGAGAACTCTGTTCACACTCCGTTGGCAGTTTCGACTGTCGGAAATAGACAATTTCGAAGGAACGAAATACCGGTCCACAAGCGTAGGTGTACATGTGCGATGTTACGGTAGATTAGGGACCGTATTCATACGTCGTGAAAGAAAGCATGCCGAAATGGAAGTGATTTCAGGGAGTACTATGGAATACACGAAGAGATACTGTGCACATGTCAGCATTTCGTGATAGTCTAGTGCATATGTTTACAGTGACGAATGGAACAACACTTCCTCACGTCGTGCGGCGCACAGCGTTGTGGGGGAAGTGGAGCGTATAGTAAGGGTCATAGGGGTTTGGCACGAACGTTTGTTGTTACTCTTCGCCGTGGATGAACAGATGCAGTGGTCTTCGACGGAAAATGAGGAGCAAAGTGCATGGGGAGATGAGGTCGTGCTGGAGTCAAAGTCGTACCGGCAATTCCGTTGAAGCGTTACTTAGCAGTGAGCAATACAAGTGAGAGCTGCATCTCTGAGGCCGTCCATTGAAGTTGAGATTCGGCGTGTTTGACTCGTGAAGGTGGTCGGACACCGATAATGGTGAGTAGTTAGGGTACCAAACTACATTTAGGAAATGTTCTGCTGGTTAACAAGCGGGTTTGTTCATACGACGTATACGTCTGTCTTTTGCGAAACGGATGTGGGCGTCCACTGGATGCAGTAGCGCAGTGAACCTTCCGTCTATATTGCAAGTTTTGGAATGATGTGGAATGCTGACCTCGATGGCACTCCGAAACGCGGAGCTCGTGTAGTACGTGGTATATTGGCGCGGGCGCCAACTACTTCCCGAACCTTGGTGATCTTAGAGGGAATGAACTTGGTGCCAGCAATAAGGGAAACCCCATGGTTCTTCTGCCTCAGGGCCACATCCGCGATCTCCCCAATCCTCTTGAATTTTCGGGTCAGTAACACGATTCACAGCGCTGCGCACACTATCTGCTTCATCTGCTCGCTGACCAGCTCTCGAGGGACTGGGTCACCGCTCTCGATAGAAGTGCGGAAGTCACTGCCAGGGTTGCGCTGCTTGCTCTTCACTACGGCAACTTCCTTGATCGCCATTGAGGTTTCGTCGTCTGCTGCGAGGACAAATTACAGGAAGGTCGACATGTGGAAATTCATGAGATCAAACTTCGCGTTCACCTCGGATGAGGAGGGAATGGCAATGAAGGCAGGCAAGCACACGACGGCTTTCCCGGGCAGGCTGGGTTCAGTCGGCGGCAAGGTTTCTGTGCGGTGAGGAACGAAAGAGGGAAAGAAGCTCAGGAATGATGGGGATGCAAGGAGGGAGGAGCAGTGTGTTCCAAGCGTAGCAAGGAAAACCACGTGGATCCAAGTACAGGGAGGAGAGATCAGGACAGAGCAGGGAAAGCATGGAGGACCGCGCCGATATATTGGTATCACGAGGGTGTCAGATGTTATGCTGTGGGAGCAGATGTCTGCTATTTGTATTGCAAACAGCGAGGACGGCGGCCAGAAACACGACACGCTCACACATGCTCACGTTTCTGTTCCGTAACAGCATTTACAAACAGTACTGCCCTCTTCATGAAGCTCGAAAAAGTAAGTAGATTATTTACGGTGCGGGGGGGTCTTACTAGTGACAGGGGCTGACATGTGCACTGGTGAATATACATGAGCAGATGGAAGTTGTTTTTCAGGTTAAATTTCGCACGTCCATCTGCTAGTGTGTTTTCACATGTGTAGATCTCAACCCCTGTCACTAGTGACACCCCCCTAGTCTGAATGTTCATTACTTCTCAAACCTCTTTTTCCTGCTATAGCGGCCCCAAAATCGCCTATTTTTCCGGGCGACCTTTCTTGCGGCCGAGCCCAAGTCTTTCTCAGCGCCCTTAATGTAGCCTGCTCGCCGGAACCGGTTCTCGAACTGGCACGGAGTGTTAAAGTTTGTTTTACTTCACTCTATCTAGCCACTTCTTCGTATAGCTACCTATCCTTCCTCACTACTTGTCGGAACGGCAATCAAATCCTCGCGATCATCGGAGTCGAAACCATCATTTCTGGGATTGACCTCCTTTGCTCTACTACGCCCGTCTGCGTCCTAGTCGGCAAACCGAACCATGTCTGTGTCATCGCCACTGTCCGATTCCTCACCTCTTTCAATACTGCTACGACTAACACGGGCCATCTCACTGGCCAGGCACTGCTGTAGCTCTCTCAGTGCGTAGAACATCTAGTCCGGGACACCTTTCCCTTCCCGCATAAAGTACACACGGCACGGTACCGTCAACTCATCCGCAACGTCGACGTCATACCCAGTCCCGGCCTGCGTGAGATGCCCATGCCCGAGAAACACAGAGTTCGGCGGTAAAATGATCTTCTTCAACTTGAACAATGCCGCCGCTACCACGTGCTCGCTCTCCTCCCCATATGCAAACACGTGTGAATAGTCACACACAAAGAACGGGAAGCCCACGGCCCCGCTCACGATTGCGAAAAAGCCCAGCGTCTCCGCTTTCAATGATACGTCAAAGTCATTGTATGGCGCTTGCCCCGGGCAATCCTTCCCAGTAACCAAAAACTGACCCCCCGTCTTAGGTATGAACAGCTTCCTTCTAGATATCTTCCTGAGACCGACCTAGGCAGCAGGCTGACGCACCCACACGTCCAGCTGCGCACCCCTTCGCGAAGCCCACACCGAATCCCCTCTTGATTCGCAGACTTCCATCACCGGGCTCCGTGTACTGCAGTAGTGGACGATTCCGACCTCCCGGGTCGCTGCGTCCCCCTCGTCTTCCCCCTCGTTCACAATTCGGTTTCACCAAGTCTCATTCAGCCCCGGTCCCAATGCATTCACCCCTTTCAACGTGCTCGCAATGAACAAGAACAACTTTTCAACGTCGGAAAGCTTCCACTTGGGCGTCAATATGAGGGGCTCGAGGCTTCCGCGCGGAATGCCGCTGGAGTAAGCGAAATCCTCAAGGTACGCGTACCCGAGGTGCTGAGGCTCACCTTGGCGCCTCTCAAAGTAGACATATCCTCTGTCATAGTCGTCACCCCCGTCTACTACGTTCCTCCTGAAGGGTGTCTGAGGCCGGTTGGCCTTTCGGATGTCCGGACTGACATCGATACTGTCAAGCTCAGTAAAGTACACATAGCTCCCCATGAAGAACTGAAGCAGATGCATGGCTGCGATGTACTTGATGGAGAGGTGCAGGTGCGCCCGATGCTCAATGGGTATGTGGATTGGAAGCAGCCAGAGCATGAGGTGCGGGTCTTTCGGCATCCACAGTCGCAACTCCTTTTCTTCGTGATCTGGCGGGCCGAAGTATGCCACATTTTTCCAAGTGTCGGATGCTTTTTGAAGCACCACGGTCTTGTCCGCAGCGCCGACCGGCAGCTGGTTCGGAAACTTGTCGTCGGAAAACTGCGGGGCACCTTCAAGCTGGCCTGTGTTCCCCTCGGTCACCTTAGTCTTCTCACCGACCCCTCGTCTCGACTGCCCCACTGCCCTTTTCTCTCCACCAGACATCCCCGACTACACAATCTCGACAAGTCGAGGGATGACACTTTCGAGTACCACGCCCAGTGTAGGAGTTTCCGCGCAGCGTCCTAGTTCTCCGACTTCACGGCTGAAAGAGGAGATGGAGTTAGAGCAGGAGGGTAACCACAACGAAGTGGGGGATGTGGTGGCACACAGTCGTGCGGGGCAAGCTTGTGAGGCTTTCCGGTCCACTCTCAACCCAGTAGTGCCGGAGCCGAACGACCTCCTCTGTCAAGTACCAAAACCAGCGAAGTATATGAGCCCGTAGAAACCGGATCCGGTCCGTACTTGCGGATCAGGATCCAGGCTGTAGTTGCGAATCCGGATTCAGTACGTGGCGGGCAGTCCAGATGCACTTCGTAGTTGCGATTCGAAATCCTGTTTGTACCTGGGTTTTTGGTGGCAACTACGGCATGCTAATGGGGTTTGGAGTATGAAAAAATGCGCATGGCGCAAGATTGATAATCGAGAGTGTAACTGACACGCGACGATACGCATGCCGTGGCGATCCGTTCGGCGTCCGGATATGTGGTGGCAGAAGGGTATCACAGATGTGTTGGTCCGTTTAGATCCAACGGCACGCACGAACGTATGGGGTGTTTAAAT
>JAUKWC010036555.1:0-15200 GCA_032356245.1 Endocladia muricata
TTTTCTCATAATCCATGGTAGATTTTAGAAGTTCAGTATGTGTAAGACTCTGGTAGTTTTCTCAATTAGTAAATAATGTTATAGAATGCTAAAATCAAAAATGATGCTAGCTTTTTTTTTTCTTTTTTATTAACGTTGCATCTGTACGTAGCCGGAGATACTTTCTCCGTCTCCTCTTTCCAACAGATAGAAATACGTGCCATCCGGCAGATCTAATCCTTCCCAGGTTCCACCCCAGTCATTTTGGTAATTGGCAGTTTCTAATACCCGGTTTCCCCAACGGTTATAGACGTAGAGTACGTGGTCCGGAAAATTCTCCAAACCTCTGATCCGAAAGAAATCATTCACGTTATCATTATTGGGTGAAAATCCGCTGTACACAAATAAATCGCCCGCTGTTCCCTGATTACATTCAATGAATACCGTCACATTCGTCGTATCCGAACCAAATTCGTTGGCGATGACGTAAGTAAATTGATCCAGTCCACAACTATCAACGTCGGGGATATAGGTTACATTACAATCTCCTACATCTGCAAAGGCAATCCCCTGATTGGGTCCCACTCCACCGCTGGCGATGGGCAATACGAAAAAGTTGTCTATCGTTCCGGGGATCGTATCATTTTCACAAACGTTAAAAGTCAACGTACTATTAATGAGTACCGTATCTGAATCGGGGCTTAGTATTGGAGGAGAATCGGTCGGTAGATCACTGACGTTAAAAATAAAAGTGGTGGTATCACAGGTAGCAAATTCATCACAAATCGCTACACAGAGTGTATCCCTGGAATCGGTATTGGTAGCCGTAACCTCTAAACACAAAGATAAAGGATTTGCCACAAAATCGACAGCCTGACCGGTAAAATCATTACAAATAAATATACTATCGGTGATCATTCCGCTTAATTGCGAAGTATCCAGACAGTAAGTACCGGTGTTATCCAGGCGAATATCATCTCTTATAATTTCGGGTGTAGGGTTTAGTACATCCACTACGTAGTAGATCGTATCTACGTTTCCGGCGTTGTCCGTAAATTGCAGACACGCGGTATCTTGCCCGGGAATCAGTCCCGCAATATTTAAACAGTAATTGACGGTATCCAGGGTAAAATCCACGGCTACCGCAGTATCCTCGCAGAAATTCTGAATATTAATTGCCGGACCGTTTAAATTATCCAGCGAAAAATTACAGACGGTATTTTCCTGATTGATAAAGATGGTATCATTAATCAGCCCCGGTCCGTTTCGCAGCGTTTGGACGTAAATAAAGTTGGTATCACACAACATCATTTCATCACAGATAACCACACAGAAGGTATCTACTCCTCCGCCAACTAATCCGGTGTAACTTAAACACAGACTGGCACTATCCAGGGTGAAATCCACAAAATCTTCGTCCGAATCACAAATATTAAAGAAAGTATCTACCCCCATCAAACGGGTGGTATCGAGACAAAAAATGTTGCTTCTACCCTCCACGATGGTCAGACTAGTTTCAAAAATATTACTGGGGTCCGGATCCTGTACATCAATTATAAAAATAGTGGTATCGCATAGTCCCCGTCCGTCGCAGACCACGAAACAGGCAGAATCTAATCCTGGCGTTAACGTCGTAAACTCTACGCAGGAATTTCCATTCACCAAGTTGAAAGACGCATTACCATCGCTGGCATCCGGACATTCGTTGGTGATAGAAGTAAATGGCAGTAATAATTCCGCAAAATTCAGACAGATGGTATCCGTCACTCCGGGAAATAAAGTATCAACGACAATGGTCTCAGGCTGGATACAAGCTACGGCTACGTGAAACGAATCGATGCAGGTTACTCCTCCTTGCACTGTGCTCAGGGTCACTTTAGTCAAACCATCATCAAAAAACAATTGCGTTCCGTTGATTATCAGTTGTTCATTTTTAGACAAGATTGGGGTCACCAAAGTTTGGGACACAAAAACCACGATATCAGAATATGTATT
Organism: Endocladia muricata; assembly: GCA_032356245.1. Lineage (NCBI taxonomy): Eukaryota > Rhodophyta > Florideophyceae > Gigartinales > Endocladiaceae > Endocladia > Endocladia muricata. The sequence goes on from JAUKWC010036555.1 coordinate 1,975, forward strand.
ATCATTATCCCCTCCTCTGATTCTTTTAGTAGCAGCATTATCCGTCCAGTTTCCGGTTGGATCCCAAAGATTTAATGAATCTACCAAGGCTGGAATAGTCATAAAATCTCCGCTGAAGGTAGTTCCGTTCACCTCCCAACTTTGTAGATTGTAAGGACCAGAAATAGTCGTACCGTCATCGGCTTCCACCAATTGACGGTAATTATAAGATAAAATAGTATCCAGATTACAAGCGAAAACAGGATTCTGGTAAAAACTAGTATCGTTTACTATTATTTGATATTCAGAATTAATCTCATCAATGGGAATATCCAGGCAAAACGCAGCGGGTGTGCTGCATTCGGATGTTTGGAGATATACGGTATCGGGTAAATCTACCAGTGTATCATTGAAAATTAAATCAGCTGAAATAGTGTTTAACAACCCATCATTTGCCTTTCCATAAAGAGAGGTAACATTGAGAGAGGTAACAATCAGTAACAGCAAAAAAAGAAGTAATTCTTTTTTCATGGCGTCAATATTTTTTTAGCCCGGACAAGGTTCTTCCCTGCAGGCGAATTATATACTGTGAAAAAGGTAATAGGTGCGGAAACAAAAGTGTGTTCGAATTGAGAAGTCTTCAAAATGAAGGGATGATCTCAAATAATATGTTCGTTTTCGGGAAGTATAAACTTGTCAAAGAAAGGTCTAAAACCATGCCAAATACTTTAATTATTTAGCATATATATCTTCTAATTGACTGATTATCAGTGTGTTTGATCTATTATAATATTAATTAAAAAACATATTAAATATCTCACGGCGTAAATCACAAACAGTATGCAGTTTATACCTGAATTTAATCATTTATATTTTAATTATAATACGAATGCAAAAATATGCATTTTATCACATTTTTTTCTTAATAAATCATTAAAAATAATCATACAAAACTAAAAAATAACAATGTGTAGGAAATTTGGTAGGATAGCAAGCTTTTAAAATAATAAATCAACAATAATCATACTTCCCAGGATTACACTGGCTACCCCGTTGGTGGTAAAGAAAGCAAGATTAATTTTACTAAGGTCGTGGGGTTTGACCAGGGTATGCTGATAAAATAATAATCCTAAAAATATTAGGGTTGCCATCCCCGAAAGCCATCCCGCCGTCGGATAATTAGTCAGTAATACGTATCCCGCCGTAGCCATCGCTAAAGCACAACCTACGTGCAGGACGGTGGATAACCGTAAAGCATTGCGACTACCCAGCATTACCGGCACGGAAGAGAGCGCGTGCTGACGATCAAACTCTTCGTCTTGCAACGCGTAGATAATATCAAAACCCGATACCCAGAATAAAACGGAAAGACCATAAAGCAGGGGTAATAAATCAAAATTTCCGCCCGCTGCCAGATAAGCACCGATGGGTGCCAGGGCTAAACCTAGACCCAACACAAAATGACAGAGAAAAGTAAATCGCTTCGTATAACTGTAGCCTAAGATAACTAGCAGCGCCACGGGAGACAAATAAAAACATAGTGGATTGATCAACCAGGTAGTCGCAACGAACAGAATGGCATTTAATACGACAAACGAAAGCGCCGCACCGGGAGAAATAACCCCCGCCGGAATTTCCCGGATGACTGTACGTGGATTTTTACCATCTATATCCCGGTCCAGATAACGATTGAAAGCCATCGCCGCATTCCGGGCAAAAACCATACATAATAAAACGTACAAAAAAGTAATCCAAGGAATTTGTACATCCAATCGGTAGATCGCCAGAAAAAATCCCAGAAGCGCAAAAGGCAACGCAAAAATAGTATGACTGAATTTAACGAGGGAAAGATATTGTTTCATATACTACTGACTTACGTGACACCAATGTGAAGTGTTACCTATATAAAAAAAACCACCAGATTAAGTTTACAATCTGGTGGTCTTTTTTTAAAATCTTGACGATTTTATGAAGGGCTTACTTATTAGTACTAGCAGCTTCCGTTTCTGGTGCGTTAACTTCTCCTTTGATCGTCAGGAAAGACTGCGCCGGATCCGTGTTAGCCGTAATGGTCACTTTCTTGCTCTGCTTGTTCTTCTTACCTTTAGAATCAAACTGAACTTGAATCTCACCGCTTCCGCCTACAGGAATTGGTGCTTTTGGCCAGCTAGGAACGGTACATCCACAACTACCTTTAGCGTTGCTGATAATTAATGGCTCGTTACCCGTGTTGGCAAATTTGTATACGTGGGTTACTTTTTCTCCCTGATCTACCGTACCGAAATCAAACTCAGTTTCTTCAAATTTAAGAGTAGTAGTAGGACCAGCAGGTACTACGGGAGCAGCAGCGTTAGAAGCAGCATTTGCTACATCCGTAGCCGTATTGCTTACTGTATTGGCAGCAGCGGATACTTTTTCTTTTGCAGCATCCTGTGCGGAAGTTCCATCACTGGCACAAGAAGTAAATAAAGCAACGGAAACTAGGCACGCAAATAATGCGGAAAAGCTAAAACGAATCTTTGAAATGTTCATTTTTCAATTTTTTTAATGGTTAAATATTACAAAGCCAATTGGTCTTTGTGTGTTACAATGCAAAGGTAACTGATGAACCTGCTTTTTGTTGTTAACGGACCTCGAACAATTGTTAACGACTTGTTAACGACTATCATTTACAGCTACCGGGTTTCTCCCTTAGGTGGCTTTTTGGTAACAATCATTCTGGCAATGTACTGCTGCTTGTCCGTCAGGACTTCGCCCGGATAAGGGATTAAATTCATCAGGGTCAGCGTATAATCTAAAACGGTTTTTGCTTCTCCGCATTCGGGCTGGTCCTGACAGGAACCCTTGGCTTTCAAAACCAGGTTTTCGCTCTGTTTTCCTACCTTAACGACCAAAGAAATAATACCCTCTCCCGCCTGAATACAATTTACCCCCTGCGGACAACGGCTTTCCGTCAATTTTTCAAAACTAATTTCCAGCTGCTCGGCGGGTAATCCAACGGTCGTTCCATAACGCAGATCGAAGGCTTGATTGAGCTGAGATTGATAGGGCAATAACTTGGTCGTACCCGAATTACAACCTACCCAAAATAGTAAGATCAGGAAACCTGACACCTTAAATAATAACTTAAACAAAATTGTCATATTACATTGTTTTACAGATACTTCTACGTTAACATTTAGATATATGTCCGAAAATAACCGTCAATTATTAAAAAAATTTTGGTCAACTTCTTATTTTTTTAGACAAAGTACAAACTTCTACTCGTTAATTTGTAATTTTGGTGACCTCCGTCAGATTTTTTATCTAAAGAGTATGTTCCGGGCGTATAATGACCCTGAGAATATAAAGCCAGTTCAGCGCTTATTTGGGATATATAACAAACTACTATGAAAGAAAGACCATCCACCGAACGGATATCCACCGAGGTATCTTCACAACTCTATCAGACTACCTATCTTAACGGATTGCAGGAACCTGGAGTAGACCTTTGCCAATTATCCCGACAAGAAGTCGATTTTGCCACAACTCTGCTATCCCGTATTTCGGATAATGAAATTACAGAAATCTCTTTCATTGCCCGGGATCAAGCGATAAAACCACTGGCGGATTTATTTTATCACGCTTACCGACAGTCCGGACAATCAGATTATCAGGAAGTTGGGATTGGTTTTCCCATGTTTTATATCGCTGCCGACGAAGATAATAGTACAGTTCCTTTGGCGGCTCCACTCTTTATCTGGCGAGCTGATTTTCGCCCCGACTACGCGGACAAATGGCATTTAAAAATAGATCGCTCGGATGTGCTGCCCAATAAGATGTTGCTGACTTTTTTTAAAGAACAATATAACGTAGACCTTACGGAAAAATTCAATTCCTGCCTCCATACCGAGGGAGACATTGGTGAGGCGATTTATCATCTTTGTTACGAACTGATTGTACAACTTGATCTGACCGATCAAAGATCTACCACTACCACGCTGCCTGTTCCTGCTACTATCAATGACTCGAAAGGCAGTATTCACTGGTCGGGGGTACTGAATCTTTTTGGGATTCAGCAAAACAAATTATGGCAGCGGACTAAAATGGCCCTTCCCACCGCCTCAAAAGCAACGGAAACACCAGCCTGGTCGCACCCCTACGGTATTTTTCCAACCGATCCGATGCAGGCAGTGGTGATGCAATACTTTCAGACGCACCCGCTCATCGTGAACGGAGAACCCGGCACGGGAGTTTATCAAACGGCGGCTAATATTGCGGTCAACTGCCTTTCCAACGAAAAAAACCTGTTGATCATCAGCCGGGAAGGTGCATCCCTCAATGCGGTTCGTCGTCACCTGGCTTCGCACTCACTGGATACTTATTGTTTGAATTTATTTTCCGACTCGACTTCCCAAAAAGAAGTGATTCCGGCGGAGCTGATCAAATACGATCGGGAACAGTATAATTTAAATTTACAAAAGGCACTACGTAATCAGGCGGCACTGGTCGGTCAATACGATTCTGTCACGCAGCCTATTTTTGGTAAGTACACCTGGACCAATGTCGTTGGTTTATTCCTGGCAACCAACGGAAAAGAACCCAGTGCTCAACTTAACAGTCACTTAAATTTTAATGATTACCAGTGGTCTTACCAGGTTTATAATACTTTTTCAGAAAAAGTTGCCAACGGTATAAACCGCTTTGAGAATATTGGAACAACGGAACATCCGCTCAGTAATTTAAATAGTATTTTGTTTTTAGAATATAACGCGCAAGAGAGTCTGGACCGAATAAGAAAATCTACTGATCAGTTAAAAGAAGAGGCGCGTACCCTCCAGCAAAAATATATTAACAAGCTGCATACTTATACCGTAAAGCTAACACATTATTATAATGATGGGCTGAAAGAATTTCAAAAAAGAAACAATAGCCTGTTAGAATTAATCGGTGATCTGGACAGTGAGCACGGCATTAAAGGGACAAAGACCGGATTGCTTTCTACCGGAAAACTCAAATTGACGGGTATCTTTTCCAATAGTTCTAAAAGTATTTTAGAACGGCAAAAGAAAGTGCGGGCGGACTATCAGTTTATGCGAAATAGATTCGCGGAGAATAATTTTTTCGATTATTCCTTTCCCGCTTATACTGGTTCGGAAAAAATCCCGCAAATTCAAGCAACCCTGGCGTCTTTCAGAGCGGCGCTTCAGGAATTTCAACAAACAGTTCCTTCCCTTATTCAAAAAAATCTGGATACGCTCAGTGGCACCAATCAGGTATCCGGAATGGGCTACGAACCCATCGTCAGAGAGATGGAAAATGAACTGCGAAGATTTCTGGGTTCGGTCAATAAGACCCGCTTATTTGAAGCTAAAATCGATTATACGGCCCACGCCACCAGGGAACAGCAGGAACAGCTCGAAGAGATCGTTCATCAGCTCGATGCCATCAAATTTAACCTACGGGATTTTGATCATTTTTATAGCTGGCAGAAATACTGGCTGCAATTATCACAGCCCGAGCAGAAAGTTGTTTTAGCACTCACGCAGGTAAAACCCAACGACTGGGTAGCCGCTTTTCAGAGCTGGTATCTGCAACAATTTTTATCTCAGTATCACCACGAAGGAATCCCCGAGGACAATCAGCACTACCAGCGTTTTCTGGCGGCACTGGATGGACTAGGTGAACAAATTCCCGGACAAATCACGGCCCGGCACAAGTCCCGTAATGTTCGGTCACCCCGTATCAATCCCACGCTGTTTACCAATGCCAACGAAGAATTTTCGGCCATCCGTTTTTTACATAAAAACACCGCCCGGCCCGAAGATATTATCAGTCAGTACCCTGTGGTTATGACCACCCCGGAACTAGCCATAGAATGGATTGATCCTCAACAAAATATATTTGACGCTATTATTATTTTAGAAACCAATGAACTGAGTTTCAGTCATTATTTTCCGCTCCTGGAGATGGCGCCACGCATCGTAGGATTTACTAATAGCCGCAGTAATCCCGGAGCAACCGAATATACGCTGCTGGATCATCTGATCGACCAGGATACCCAGCAAGTTGATTTATTATATCATCACCGCCCGGGACCAGCGGCCATCACGGATTTCTACCACCAGCAATTTAAGGCAGTCCGGGATATTCATTTTTATAATAAAACAAAAGACCAAAATGCGGTGGTTCATCAACCTCTTGATCTTTCCTACCGTTCGGAACAAAATACCAAAATGCACTACGCGGAAGTACTGGAAAATATCCTAAAGGACATAAAACCCGTCAGCAAAGACTATCAGTATCCTGACCTCCGGATCGTCGTGGAAGAAGACCACCTCAGAAACTTTCTGTTCTATCGCCTGTACCATAAGCGGGAAGGCCACACCTCTATGGCGGGCGTACTCAAAAGACTTTTCCCCGGCGGAGTAAAAATCTATGCTCCCGAAAATCAGGATGGAGGTACCGCGGATTGTTTGGTTTATATACAAAGTCCAGCATCCCCTTACCGAAATAGCAGCGTATTACAAAAGCATCTGGCCCGGGTAAGACAGAAAGTTTATTTCTTACACTCGGATAAAACGGCATCCTACGCGGACCTGGAGACGGTAAGTTCCAACCAGAAAAAATATCGACGCAACGTTCAATGTGATTACTTTGTGGACGAGGTAATCGAACGCCTTTCCAACTATATTCCTTCCAAACAGTTGATCAAACACGCGTGGATTAACGAAGTCTACGTCCCGATTCTGATAAAACCGGAAGGTGCCGACTCTGTCCCCATTGCAGTTATTCTGGATGGTATCGGAGATCGCCGGGGTGCGCTGGCGCTGGACTGGGAAAGAAAATACCGGGATCTACTTACCTTTTATGGTTTGGAATATGTGTATGTTTGGTCCGCAGATTGGTGGAAAAACGAAAGTGAAGCCGTCGCAGAATTAGTTGATAAAATAAACGAACGGACCGCGCAGTATGTGGGATAAACCAAAGAAGTATTATAAGTGGCGAAAGATCGCCTGGGCAATCGGTATCATTTTTACCTTGTCGGTTTTAAGAATATTATTTACCATGGATTACGCCGAGCCGTACGGTTACTGGGTAATGCTGCATAAACTGGGAGAAATACTTTTGGTCGTTCCTTTTTGGCGGGCAGGCATGCTGTCTACTTATCAGGGCAGCCGACGGGTAAAAGCATTTCTTCGCCGTTGGCAGTATGTGATGCTGCTGGGTGGCGTATTGAATTTGATCGCTGGTCAGGGACTGGCGGGAGAGATTTGGTGGGACTGGTTTTGTAACTGGCTTTTTATTGCCGGTGTGCTCGCCCAACCGCTGGGAAAATGGTTGTTTGTGAAGAGATAGAAAGCTATTGAGATTGTTTGCACATTTATGATTATAATTTTCCTTTATTAGATATTTTTCTTTATTCAGATAAAAAAACTTCTTTCTTCAACATTCCTTTAAAGGACCTTAATTCGATCATATATTTTCCGGTCTTAAAATCACTGAAATCTAATTCAAAAATAGTATTCACGGGCAAATCTAATACATCCTCCCGGATGATAACCTCTCCATCGGTATCTTTGACAACAATCTCACTCAGATTAAAACTCAACTTTTCGAAATCAATAAAATAAGTTTTATTCTCCTCGTCGGAATAAAAAGACCAGTCGCTCTCTGATTCGTCCAGCGTAATAAAATCCATCTCTACTTTACCGATAGAAGCCAAAGATTGAGCAGAAAGACTGAAGGAAATGAAAACAGATAATAACAGGGTGAAGAGTTTGATAGTAATAGACATTGTTTTGAAATAAGTTAGTTTTTTGAAATAATAATCTGAATGGGAGGCAGTGTAAAGATAAAAATAAAGTTCGGAAAAATCAGCGTAAAAAAAAGCCTTTTCTTTTAAAATCGGGCTAACATTACTTTAATCAAAATAAAATATCTTGTAAGAAGATATTTTCACTTAATAAATACAGACAAAAAGCAGAAGTGCAAAATGTTATTTGGATTAAAATAAAATATAATTTGTAATTATTTTTAAATTGAGCAGTTGCCCGACACTTATTAATCAGACTGCCCGAATTAAACGGATTCTAACCATTCTTATTGTCGTAACGCGCAATAATTAAAAAATAACTTTACGCTTTCCCCGACTAATATTAATTTTTAAGGTCTGAAAAATCTATCCAGTATTGAAGTTTTAGTTTAGCAATCGTCGGCTCGCAGTAGAAATGAATAATTTCTGCTGAGGTTAGTCTGTTCTTTCCTTTTTTTTAGTAGTTTTCCTGCGCAGTTTCGGGCGTTCTTCCAGATGCTCAAGATCAGGTGAAATTGCAAAAATTAAATAAACGCTAATTATCGGCAGAGCAACTTTTGCTTTGAAGTTGTTAAATAACGGTCAAACAATAATATTATGAAATATCTATTTTATACATCGCTTTTTCTTTGTTTTTCTATTAACCTAAAAGCACAAGATTTAACCATGGACTCCCTGACTCCGCTACCTTATATATACATTGAACATACCCCGGACGATTTTACCGGAAATTCCGTTCTGATGAGAATGATTGACGGGCTGGGATATCGGTATTATTGGGGAACGGAAGGACTCCGCTCAGAAGACCTAGCCTACGAGCCGGGCAACGACGGTGCTGGTTGTATGGATTTAATAAAACACCTCTACGGTTTATCGGAAGTGATCTATAATACGGTCGCTCAAATTCCTACCGTACGTGGTGGGGAGTCGCCCGAACTGACCTTCGCAGAATACCGGTCTAAAACCTTACACCACTTAAAAGATGCCAGTGAGATATTACGCACCAACAAAAATTTAAACCTCGAAGATTGTCAGATAAAATTTAAGCGAGGAGATCAGGAAAGCAGTGCTCCATTCTGGCACCTGATGAATGGACCGCTGGCTGATGCCATTTACCATACGGGCCAGGTCGTTTCTTATCGTCGTACCACGGGCAATCCAATCAATCCACTGGTAAATGTCTTTAATGGTAAAAATAAAGTCCCCAAAAAATAAGAGAATATCGAATGTTGAATATCGATTAAAGCAATATTTATCTTGGACCACCAAATCAATATTCAAAATTGGACACTCAACATTAAATATTCTTTTCACCGTCCATCTCCCCACTCTATCGCCACGCCAATCAATACACCAACCGCGTACGCCAGCAAATCGCTCCATAAAAAAGAATGCCCTAAAATCAGCGCTCCCATTTTTGTTTCTCTCAACAGTACGATCCAATCCGCCTGATAAAGCTGGCTGAATTCAATCAGACAACATAAAATAAAGGCGGCCAACCCCACTCCGAACTTACGGCGGTCGGAATACAAAAAGCCAATTATAAAAAAAATCAGGAGTCCATAAAAAAGATCGCCTACCCACATAAAATCCGGATAAGGTAAATATTTAGTACGGGAAAACAGACCTACAATAATTGTAAAAAAGATCAGTCCAAGATAATGCAGACGATGACGAGGAGAAATTTGTACATCAGTTTTTGTCATTAAGCAGGTTTGCGTTTGCGAATATATTCCCATAATACCACACCAATGGAAACAGAAATGTTAAGGGAATGTTTGGTACCAAATTGTGGAATTTCGATACAATGATCAATCAAATCCATGACCGGCTGGGCCACACCCGTTACCTCATTACCAAAAATCAGAGCGTATTTACCATTTTTTAAAAAAGGAAACCCCTCCAGGCTATGACTCTCCGCCGCTTGTTCCACGGCCACCAGCTGATATCCTTCTTCCCTCAATTGAGTAATGGCAGTAACCGTATCCTCCTGGTGTTCCCAGGCGACCGAAGCCGTGGCTCCGATGGCCGTTTTCAGGATTTCCCGGTGCGGGGGCTGAGCGGTAATTCCACAAAGCAGCACTTTCTCTACGGCAAAAGCATCGCCGGTCCGAAAAGCAGCACCCACATTCAGCGCCGAGCGAATATTATCCAAAACCAGTACCACGGGTGACTTTTCCATGGACTGAAAATCCGTGACCGATTTACGATTGAGTTCTTTTAAAGTTAGTTTTTTCATGCTAGATAACCTCCATCAGTTCTTTACGACAGTTTCTTTCACACTCTTATGATTGTATTTTTTTTGCATCGCCGCTTCCACAAACGCCACAAAAAGCGGATGTGGATTTTCTACGGTACTTTTTAATTCGGGATGAAACTGCACTCCTACAAACCAGGGATGATCCTCCATCTCAACAATTTCAACCAAGTTGGTTTCCGGATTGTAGCCCGTAGGTTTTAACCCGGAAGCCTCGAATTTTTTCCGGTACTGGTCGTTAAACTCATACCGGTGCCGGTGCCGTTCACTAATTTCCGTGGTGCCATACGCAGCGTGCGCTAGGCTGCCTTTGTGCACCAGACAATCATAAGCACCCAACCGCATCGTTCCGCCTTTTTGCGTAAGATCCTTCTGATCCTCCATTAAATCGATCACCGGATTTTTACTATCAGGATCTACCTCCGCGGAAGCGGCCTCCGGTAAAGTTAGGACGTTTTTTGCATATTCCACCACGGCACATTGCATCCCCAGACAGATACCGAAAAACGGAATTTTATTTTCTCTGGTATAACGAATTGCTTCCAGTTTCCCTTCGATTCCCCGCTCTCCGAATCCGGGAGCCACCAGCACGCCATCCATTTCTTTTAACTTCGCTTCTACTTCTTTTGCTCCTCCTTCGAGATTTTCAGAATGAACAGGTTCGACGATAACTTTACATTCGTTGACCGCTCCGGCGTGAATAAAAGCTTCGTAAATCGATTTATAAGCATCCTGCAATTCGTTGTATTTCCCCACCAGACCAATCCGTACTTCGTGTAATGGATTTTTTAGTTTACCTAGAAAAGCTTTCCATTTTCTCAAGTCCGGTTCGTTGCGGTCTTTGATCCGTAGCTTGAGCATAACCGTTTTATCCAATGACTCTTTTAACATCATCAGGGGTACATCGTAGATCGTCTCGGCGTCTCTTGATTCGATGACCGAGCCGATATCTACGTTACAAAAAAGAGCCAGCTTTCGGCGTATCTCATTAGAAATAGCGTGCTCGCTACGACAAACTAATATATCCGCCTGAATACCATTTTTTTGTAATTCTTTGACCGAATGCTGGGTGGGTTTCGTCTTTAGTTCGCCGGCAGCCTTCAGGTACGGGATCAAAGTAAGATGAATGACCACACAATTATCACGTCCCAAATCCCAGCGCAACTGACGCACGGCTTCCAGGTAAGGCAGTGATTCAATGTCGCCCACGGTTCCACCCAATTCTGTAATGACAATATCGTAATCATTATTAGCTCCCAGCAGGAGCATCCGGCGTTTAATTTCATTGGTGATGTGCGGAACGATTTGCACCGTTTTACCAAGGTAAGCTCCTTCGCGTTCTTTGTTGATCACCGTTTGGTATACCCGCCCCGTGGTGACATTATTAGCCTGAGAAGTGGGTGTGTTCAAAAAACGTTCGTAGTGTCCAAGGTCCAAGTCTGTCTCGGCCCCGTCGTCCGTCACGTAGCATTCGCCGTGTTCGTAGGGGTTGAGGGTGCCGGGATCGACATTTAAATAAGGATCAAATTTTTGAATGGTTACTTTTAAACCCCTGGCCTGAAGAAGTTTGGCCAGCGATGCGGAGATAATTCCTTTTCCCAGGGATGAAGTTACGCCTCCCGTAACGAAGATATATTTAGTCATAATTGATTGCTTTGCAGCACTTTTTAAATTCACTGTTACGGAAAACAAAGCTAAGCATAATCTGGGATAACCCGAAATTAATAGTACACCATTTTGATTTAAGCCAAAGCGTAAATCTATAGTAACATTTTGTCTGGTCGAACATTGTCCTAGCAGACTACTATCCAAACATTACATTAAAATTTTAAATATATTTTTATTATTTTGACTTTACTTTTAATCTCCCTTAACTTGCGACTACTTACACATATTTACAATTTTAACCACAGTACCTATCAATGAGTCCATTTGTAAATTGGATTTTAAGCGGTACTAACCAAAACTTCACCTTAATATGATCCATGGGACCAATTCCAGGCAACAGTTCTTGTTGTTCTTAATTTTGCTCCTCCCCGTTATGGCCTTTTCGGCTAATTATTCAACTCAAAATACTTTTGACTCTGACTGCGGTAAGCACGAAGCATACTGCCAGGGCGAACGACAATATCCGGACGGCGTAGTCTATCAGGGTGAATTTACGTACGGTAAACCACACGGCCAGGGCACCATGACGTGGAAAGATGGTAGCGTTTATAAAGGCCAGTTTGTTAAAGGCTTGCGCCAGGGAGAAGGAGAACAATCGTTTCCGGACGGCAGTTCTTATCTGGGCGAATTTGATCGTGGTTACATGCAGGGAACCGGCCTGTTTACTTTTGCGTGTGGACACGAATACCACGGTATGTTTTATCAGGATAAGATGGACGGTAAAGGTGCCATTCACTTCATCGACGGTGATTCTTACAGTGGTGACTGGGTCGAAGAATTACCCGACGGCGACGGAACTTATACGATGACCGACGGAACCCGCTACCTGACCGCTTTTCGTAGTGGTAAGCGTCACGGAGAAGGAACGGTAGCTTTTCCCACCGAAGATTTAATGACTACTCATTGGAAGAAAGGAAAACCCACAAAATCAGCTCGTTTTGAGTTTAAAAATGGAGATCAACTGGTGGGAGAATGGGAAGCGGGCAGTTTGATTAATCATCTTACTTATACTATGCAATCCGGAGTGACCATTAAGGGCAATCTGGAGACCATTGAATCCAAATTGCAGGAAAAAGAAATAAAATCAGAAAATTTGCGACATAATATTGCACTCGTTTATTATGCCATTGCCATGGAATATAAAATGGCAAAGAATTACGAGCAAGCCACCAAAATTATTGATCAGGCACAATCCAGACTATTGCCGGACGATGCACTTTTTCTGGTAATTGAAAAACAAAAGCAATTAAGTCATTCTAATATTCAAATCAATTAGTGCCGCAGGCACTAAGTTGTTGAGTTGTTGAGTTGTTGAATCGCTTCGCTTGTTGATTTGTTGATTTGATTACAACGCTTAAAGTGCTTGTATTTATGAGAATATCTTTAAAGTATATCCGTGTGTTTTAGTTTCCTATTAACTGACTAACCGTTAATTATAAATGTAAATTCAAATTATAAACGTGCAATTGGTTGAATAAATAACGGTAATGAATACACCCAAATATACACCAAGTACCCTTGATCTAT
>JAUKWC010036566.1:0-15196 GCA_032356245.1 Endocladia muricata
CCCCCCACTCCCTCCACAAACTTCCTCGCTTCACCCCCCGCCCCTCTCGAACCCCTTACTTTCTCCGCCACCGCATCCATCTCTGCACCAACTAGCTCGTCCATCATATTCCCCCCCGGCGGTGTCGCAAACGTGGACACACGCGCTTCGGCCAGATAACGGAGCAGGACAATCATAGCAGGCTGCTCGGCGGGGTCGCGCTCGGCAGCTGTCGTCGGGAGTACTGAACGCACGCGCGGCATCAGTAGAACATGCTGCTTGAGGGCCTTGCGTGCGCCATTGCAAAGCTTGGAAGGGACACGCAGCGCGAAGAGAGTCCACGTCTCACGGAAACGTGACTTGTCCAGGGGGGCCGTGGGGGGAGCCATACGGGCGTGAGGCCGGAAACGAGGGGCAGGGGGACGACGGGGGTTAACGGGGCGACGTGGGGAGGGACGGAACGGATGGAGGGGGGAAGGAGAGCGCAGGAGAAGGAGTCGAGAGCGCAGAACTGCGAATGCCATGCAAGCGGAAAGTGGGGTGGACAAAGTATGGGACAGCAGGAGCGCTGGGAAATGAAGTAAAGTTAATATTCAGAAGCTTAAAGAGGCGGAGTACGTGATGTCGCAAGCGAAACGGGCAGGCGTCGTCGGGATTGTGCGTTTGGGAATGGGGTACAGTATGAGAGGTATTGAATTGGGATACGAGCAGGCTTATTGGACGTCGAGAGGGACGAGGAAAAAATAAAAGCAAAATCCGAAGATGAGCCGGAATAGGTTTTCGGTGAACCGCGTCTCCTGGCGGACCGACTCGCAAGCTGTGGAGACCACAAACCCACGCATAGAACACCTGCGAGCTCTTATGAAAAAAAAAAACCCTTTCAAGCGACACATCTTCTCCCCTGATCCTCACTCGGTTCCTTCTCCTCTTTCCTAGCGTATTGTCAGCGAGGAGGATGACGTCTTCGTCTAATCCACCGGAACAATTTGTTCTTGCTCTTGACAATGCACGACTTGCATCCTCCTCCCCATGCTTTTGCATTTGTGGCGTCACCCTCAATTGCCATCTCGCACCGCGCCCTTCCATCATGTTCCCGAAGGCCAGTCTCGCTGCTTTTCATGACAGCTGGTACCCCATCTCACCCTAGAGCATCCAAAATACGCCTCGCTTCCAACCGCCATCGCTCCAGTCGCATCCCCCCTCCGCATGATGACGCCGCCATCCACATCGTCACCTTCATGGCCATTGCCAACGAATTCTCCATGGCCGCTTTGTACCGCCGTCTTCTGCGCACGCCCACCGATTTTCCCGGAGTTGAGGCCTCTGCTTACGGTCCCATTCTACATCTAGCGCGCCGCTGTGGCAGCCATCTCGTTGACGCCTTTGTCTTTGCTTACGGCTGCATAGTGGTGTGGGGTTCCGAGGAGGAGAGCGTCCACTTCATGGACATGGTCGTCGATGACGCCCTGCAACTTCGTCCTGCACCGGCCGTCGACTGCATGCAGTTCACACACGGTCCGCGCGCCAGCATCCGCCGCGACCTCATTACGCTCGAGGCGGCCCTCGCGGAGGACGTTGGAGACGGTGCAAATGACGCAATGGACACGTTGGATCCATTGGTGGAGCGGCTGGCCGTCTCATGTGGGTTGGCGCAGAGCATCAAGCTGGGTGCGTTCGAGAGTGCAATGCGTGCGACGATTGAGAACACACGACATTTGCCGGAGGAGCTTGCGCGGACAGGGCGCATAACGGCGTCGCGCCGTGAGGTGTCACGCCGGATGGGGCGGCTGTTTTTGGACCGGTATCGCTATCATCTCAGCGGCGATCTGCTAATGACACCTGCGTTTGTGTGGGAGAATGAACAGTATTTGCCAGCATATCGCCGGGTGGAGAGGTACTTGGAGGTGAGAGAGAGAGGGGAAATTTTGAATAAGAGGGTGGAGGTGGTGCAAGAGTTGTACAAACTTTTGGGCGAAGAGTTAAGTCATCGCAATTCCATCTCCCTCGAGCTGGCAATTACGATCATGATTGCGTTCGAGATCTTGCTCACATTGATTGCTGTGGCAAAGGAGAGTTTGCGAGGAATGCTCGCGGCGTGCGGGTTATTTTTTTGCTTGGCTGTGGCCGGATGGGGAGTGTGCATATTGATCAGGCGTCGCAGCTTTGCAAACGCGGCCGAAAGGTTTCCAAAGTCGCACCGGGACTTATGACTCGCTGTTGGGTGTGCAGTGAATTAAGGAGTGCTTTCGACTGCAATCATTTCATACAAACTCGCACAAGCACTCATGAAACGAGTGTCCAATCCAGGACAAAGTTTACGCGCCTCGGATTTTTAGTTCGCGGGGCGATCGAAAGACATTTGCCAGAGATTTTCGCGATATTTGCACGCGTTGCTTTTTCAAGTTAGTCCTCGAGCAAAAGTCGGACCGTATTGACAAGAGATGCTGCGATGTCGAAGAGCTTCGAAGTTCCGTCGCCTTGTTTGTATTTGCATACTTGCCCATACAAATCAGTAGTTGCATCAATCTCCACCTCCACTTCAAACGTCCTGTCTGCCCCATCTCCTCCCTCCTTCTCGACAGAAGTGATGTCAACACTCAAGTATTCGTATTTATAAGAAATTCTATCCTTAGATCGTCGCATCACCACAGAAGAATTGGGTGGGACAGAGCAATCTTTTTCTGAGCTTGCTGAGTACCGTATGTCCGCAATTCTCCCTGGACAGAGCACATTGAGATTGCCCAACCTCACCTTAGATTGAACGCGAATTGTCTTATACGTTTCCAAACCATCTGCTGCTGTCCGTCTTTCCTTTGTTTCGCGAATCCGATTAGGCCAAAACACATCCATCTCTCGTGTCCGGAGGTAGCGTACGCGCCCTTGCTCCTTGTTCGTAGTAGCCTCAACACGTCGGTTCAGTCTTTCATTAAGCTTAGTAAATACCTCACTCGGGACGTTGCTTTCAAATCTGGTTTCCTTATTCGCCTCAGAGCGAATTGGCGTTTCGCAAAGCACTGGCACCAGTTTGACTGCGCGCATATTGTGTTCCTTCTCAATGAGCATGCCCAGCTTGGCTTCAATCTCGACATGCGGCGTGGTTACGTGCTCCAAAATAAAGTTTACGACATAGCGTACGCGGTCATCCACCAAGGGCGGCAAGCCCATGATAGTAACAGGCTCCGTACTGACGACTTTCTCCACAACTTTGATTACCTCTTTGCCATCCAAGTGATTATCAGACCACTGCTGCTCACTGATCGATCTCTTGCTCGACAAATTGTTGATATTCGAAGCACCGTCGGTGGTATCCGGTTTGTGTCGCTTGCGCGACCCTAGTTCATTGCTATTCCATTCGAGCGGCGTGAGCGGAACGTCGCATATGGATGGCTTTCGTACAAAGACAAGCTTACGGTTTTCTGCTTCTGAATCTGTCGGATCAGTGGGAATGTAAAATGGGTCATATGGCATTCTAAAAAGTGGAGGCAACTAGCAAGACGACGTTGCAGTCCGCAGCGCGCCCTTTTCTACGAAGCTTTTGATCTTCGCACCAGAAACTCCGCTGGAGAGCGACTGTGACAAGGTCTCTGTCCAAATCCCTGCACAGGCGCCTCCTGATTTGATAAGCAAAATGGAAGCTACCCTTCGTGCACGCAACTATCTGATGGCATCGAAGAGTCGCGGCAGAAGAATCACTCTGCAGACAAAGGTGAGCGGTACTGCGGCTGAGACCGCAAGATTTTCACAGCAGAAAAGGGCGCGGAAAAACAATATAAGCAGAGGGGAATTTAAGAAACGTTTTTTTTGTTTTGGCTCAGTTCACGAAATTATCTCCCATACTGTCGCTGAGGGTCGGTTCATTCGTTTGAACGCGTTCACCCGTCCCGTGTTGACGACGACCGCGTTGTCCCACTCAACGCCACGTTGCGCCGCCCATTCACTCCACCCGACTACTGGAAGGCGCTTCGTACCAACAATCTGGGTTTCCGTTTGCGGTGCCTCACACACTTGGTTTTGCCTAGCCTGACTCCCGCGCGCGGCGCTCGTCGCCGCCGCAAGTTCGTGAGAGAATCACAGGCACCGACACGAGTTCTGAGTTTGATCCTACCCGCTTTCAGGCTCTTTACAGACCAACATCGTCATGTTTGGTGTTGTTCGCGAGTTCCAAGCACCTCTTACTGTAACTCATGCGGTACGCGGCCGTTTCGGAGCCTCACCAACTTCTCTGGGTGTTGTATTTGCTCGCAAAAACTCGCTCGACATCTATGTTGTCCGCGCAAACAAGGATTTGGCTCGGCTTGAACTCCTGCAGTCAACCCCTCTCGGGGCAAATGTCATCTCTATGGGTGTCTTGAAACGTAGCGGCGCCGGTGCCGATCACCTCTGTATTGGCTTCAACCGCATGCGTGTGGCCATCATGGCTTGGGATAATGATGCTCGCTCTTGGACGACCGACCAGCTCTTAGATCTTGGATCCTTGCTGGGTTCAAAGCTCTGCTCTCCATCTAGTCTTGCTCGCAGTCTTGATCCAGAAGATTACGGACGACCGTTGCTCAGAGGCTCAGTGGGTGACCATGGCCAACCTCTCATCCGTACAGATCCGTCAGGAAGGTGTATCGCCGTTTTGGCGAAAGCCCAAAACGCTATGTATGTGGTCCCAGTCAGAGTTGATGATGATGCTTCAAAAGCAGATCTGAAGCTGGTGAATCCTGACGACGTGTTTCTCATCGATCTGCCGATTGATTACGAAGCAACTAATATCAAAGATTTTGCATTCCTCGAGGGAGCTTTCGAACCTAATATCGTCATACTACATGAACCCAAGCGAACGTGGTCAGGACGAGCGGCTATTCAGAGAAATACATGCCAACTGCTCAATTTGTTGCTGGATATGCGTTCTAAACGCCACACAAAGACTTGGGCTATGGACAGTTTGCCTTACGACTCAGAGCGCGTGGAGGCGGTTCCAGAATCGGCTGGGGGAGGGGCTCTATTACTTTCAGCGAGTGTGCTCATGCAAGTGCGACATGGTGCATGTGTAGCTGGTCTTTCGTTAAACTGTTTTGGAGACGCGTATTCCACGGAATTGAAAGGAAAGTACGATACTATAACAGCTTCAGATACACTTGTTGAGTGCGATGCTGCCCACTGCCGCTTCCTAGATTTCGAAGAACGAACTACAGAATCGTCAAGCTCAGGTATGCAGTGCATCGCCCTACTTTCATTAAAGGGTGGTGAACTTTATTTTCTTTCTGTTGCCGTCGGCTCTCGAAATGCAATCACCATGAAGCGAGCGGGAAGTACAGTCATTGCCTCTGAGATTGTCCCTATTAATGAGCGGTTCTTCGTTCTTGCGTCACGCTTGAGCGACTCCCTCTTAGTTGAATACCAGAAAATTGACGGGCCAGAAGAAGTCCACATGCCAGAGCAGAACACCCCGGCGTCGCGACTGAATACCTTTGACTCAAAGTCAATGCAGAGTAAACGGAAAAAGCGGAAACGGACCGCAGAAGAAGATGCTGAGTACGAAATGATCTACGGTGTAAAACCGCCTCAGGACTCATCAGACGAAGAATCTTCCGACGAGCAAGCAGGGAAGAAATTTGCCTTAGAACTGCAAGATAAAGATGAGGGAACACGCGGCGTTTATGATGATGACGACGAGCTTGGGGAAGTATTCAATTCTGCTGCCGAGAGCGAGGCGGTAAGAATTAAGGGCGATAATGCTAGGAGTTGGGCTCTGAAAGTCAAGGATACTTTGACGTGCTTTGGGCCTGGGGCTGACTTGGCCATAGGTCCATCTCCAGAAGATGTTACCAGCACAAAGTTAGACATGATTATAGCAGGAGGGTACGCTAAAAATGGCTGCCTAGCTGTCGTTCATCAGTCCGTACGACCAACTCATCGCACAGAATTTGAGCTGTCAGGTTGTGAGGGAGTATGGACTCTTCTCGACCCAGGGGTTACTAAGAAGGAAATTTTGGAACGAAGGGAGAGAAATGAAGCAGCTAATCGCCGTAATGCTGCGAGGAGAGCCCGGAATACAAAAAGATACGCTGCAAGAAGACGATTCGTCGAGGATGCCATTGTTGAACTGAGAAAGGAGAGGGAAGCCCAGACTGTAATCGATAGGAACGATGCGGATAACGGCTCCCTTGGTGATGCATCTGGCAAGACGGTCGCAAACGGTGATCATTTGGAAGTGAATGGCGATGTGGACGATGACAGCGAGTCTGTGCTATCAGATACTCCTCGAGATGATGTGGCCGCGAAATCTAAGCCTGACGGAACGGACGCTGTAACGGCTAGTGGAGGAGAAGATGTCAGTGGGCCGGACACCAAAAGGAGGAAGGCTGCAAACGGAAAAGTTGCGGACGGTAAACATACAGTGGATGTGCGTGAAAGTCCCATTGAAGAAGACATTCTTCTGCAGTTTGAAGAACAGGCGGAGAGCGCTTTTCCCGTAGAATTAGAGGAACAATTGGAGGAAGGAATAGTTGAGGAGAGTTCATTACATTCGTACATGTTGTTGAGCACATCAACGTCCACAACAGCCTTGAAAACCGGAGTTGAGATTGTTGAGTTGGTGGGAGACTCAGCTGATTTTGTGATCAAAGAGAAAACAATTGCTGCTGGAAACGTCTTTGGAAGCGAAGCTATTGTGCAAGTTGTGCCCTCCGGAGTTTGTGTATTGAAAGAAGGAAAGAAACAATGCGAATATAACATGTCAGACCCTGCGCAAATAATCGCGCACGCTCAAGTATCAGACCCACTGGTCCTGCTACAAACGAGTGACAACCGTGTGATTGTTCTGGAAGTTGCAGCGAATGTGGTTGATGTAACTGATGACGCGGGTGGAGGAGAGGTTGATTCTATACCGGGTCAAGATGAATTGTTCGATGAATACGGAATGTCATTGCCTGGGACTGAGGCCTCTGTTGATAGCAAAAGAGATCCCGTCAAAGAGTTGTCTAGCAATCCGAAAGCAACCGAGGTAAAGCCTCGTTTGACAACTTTTTCTGACTTCGCAATTAATGTGCGGTTCACTACCTCGTCGTCAACAACAGATGACCGGATTATCTCATCATTTTTGTACAAAGGCCCTCTTGCTGATGAAATTGCAGAGGATGGGATTCTTCAACCAGAAACCACTGAAAGATTGCAGTCGCAACAAGACAATTCAGAAATACGAGATAATGGCGAGGATGTCGTCAGAGAGTCAAATGGAATCGAAGAAAAGGATAAGAATGAGGGTGTGGGTGCAAAGGGAGAGCGTATAGACGATGAGGACGATATGATGCTCTACGGAGCCGGTGACCTAAAGGAAGAGTCGAAAGCCGAAGGTCGCGGTAATGCAATTACCAAGCCTGACGGATCAACTGACGGAAATAGATTCAATTGCACGAATGGTGTTGCTAATCAAAATTTGGGCAGGAAGCAGCCATCGCCTAAGGTCTCCGAGAGAGGGGTTGTGGCATTGCCGCTTTCTTCCGAGATCAACCGAGAGCACGGTCATCTCCTTGTCCTGAGCAAAGGTAGTGGGGCCATACAAATCATATCCGCTGCGACGCAGTGGAGCACAATTCTCGAGAACAGTGCTTTTTTTGCAGGCCCCACTCTAGTGAAGGATGCCCCTCAGCACATGGATGACAAACAAAGCAAACCGGGTTCATTTGCGTCATCGGACCTCGTGGTTGACAATCTAGCGATGATGGAGCTTCCTGGATCTGCGCTGTTGCCTGGCTTGTCGACTCCAATTCTCGTGGCCATTTCGAGGTGCGGTTTGCCGTTAATTTACAGAGTTTTTATGGCAAGTTCGACCGGCTCAATATCTGCAGCTCGTTCACGGCTATCTCTTCACCGCATCGTATTTCGTGATAGAACTGCTGATATCTTAGTGAGAAGTATGAAGTCTTCCTGTTTTCCTCTTGACCCTGACAACACCACCGATACAAAGCACAAGAACAGAAGAACCCCTCTTGCTCAATTCCGAAATATTGCAGGCAGAGGAGGTATATTCATAGGTGGCTCCAATCCGTTTATTCTTTTTGCCGAACGAGGCTACCCACGGATTCATCCTTTCAGTCACTCCAGTACTGAAAGTGAGCCTCTAGCCCAAGAGGGTAACGATTCCAGAGAAGCTGTGATGTCTTTTACTGAATTTCACAACGTCAAGTGTCCCAGAGGATTCGTATCCGTTGCACAAGATGGCATTGTACGCATTGGAGAACTACCGCCCCCGAGCGTTATGAATTTTGATGCACCAACCCCGATGAAAAAAGTAGCGTTGCGCTGCACACCACATAAAGTTGCATACCATGCTGGCTCTGCCACTTATGGTGTACTTGCTTCCATGCCTACCCTCACGACAAGGGAAGAGAGATTAGCAAGAATTTTGCAGTCTCTGGAAAAACATGATAAGAGACATTACCAACATACTGCCGCTCAGGCTGAGGCAGAGACTGGAGGCGAAGGAGGGAATAGAGTTCCACCTCTCTTTGAAGAACTTCATGAGCTCAGGGTTTATCGCCCTGACACATGGGAACTAATCAAGAGCCATAAGCTACAAAAGGGAGAAGTAGGGCTTGCAATCGCAAACATGAAGGTCGATGTATATAAACAAAGAGCCGTATCAGCTGTGGTATGTAATGCTAACAAGAATGTCGAGAGTGGAGGTGAAACCCCTTTCGCGGCTTCGTTAAAGATGCGACCCAAAGATATGCTTGTTGTCGGGACTGGGCATTTGAACGGAGAAGACGCAAGTAGCCGTGGAAGGCTGCTGTTGTTTGAGATTTCTCGTCAACAAGCCTTTACGGAACCAGGAGAAGGTTTCACTGCGTTCCAATTACAATTGATTGCCGAGAAAGAGCTCTTTTCACCGGTCACGGCCGTGGCTTCTATGGAGGGATATGTAATAGCCGGAGTGGGTCCCCAGATAAGCGTTTATAAGCTCGTTGGTGATGAAATCGTCCATCTATCATTTGCTTTCGGACAGCTTTATTGTACTTCTATCGCTTCCCTTAAGCAATACGTGGTTGCCGCAGACATGTGCAAATCAGTCTCGTTTATGTATTTCAGAGATCGCAACAACTCGGTCAACTTTCTGGGCAAAGACTATGAGCATGTAACCTCTTATGCAACCGAATTTTTGTTGGAGAACGAAGACATGAGCATCGTCGTGAGCGATGGAAAGGGCAACATTCAATTGATGAGTTATGCTCACGCGTCTGTACCAGAGTCTCGTGGCGGAAAACGCCTTCTCATCAATGGAGGAACACAACTGGGTTCGCGTATTAACAAGTTTGTGCGTGTGAGGGCTCCTGATTCGTGGCAGGACGTTCAGTCTGGTCAAGTCAGTAGAGCTGGCTCACACCCGCTTCTATTTGCAACTCTAGATGGAGGGATAGGAGCCCTTGTCGCGGTGCCTGAGGTCGAGTTTCGGAAGCTTGAAAAGTTGCATGATCAGCTTTTGAGTCATCCGGGGGTCTCACGGCAGGCTGGTGTGAATCCTGCTGAACAGACCGCTTTTACCCCGGAGGCTTCTTCTACCGTGCTTTTGGCACAGCGACTTCTTGACAGCAGAGTGGTATTTGATTTATTTAGTGTTACAATATTGGAACAGGAGATGATTGCTCGTGAGAGTAACACGAATCTATATGGACTTGCCAACACTGTGTCATGTTTAGATTCGCTACTATCGCGGTTCTAAGTTCAAGACTAAAGATGGTCTTGAACTGTACAGAGAGTACATGTTTACATAAATGGAGTGAAGCACTGTTAAAAATTCCGTCTTCAGCGTCTCCACCCACTTGCCATGTTCTTTCCATATGACCGTAAGGACGCGGTTTGGGAGAAGTCGTACGTATTATAGGACCTCACTGCTGCAGTTATTAAGGCAGTATCCAGCGAATTTTTCGTAAAATGTCCTGAGCCCAATGTACGGGATAATATCATGTACGACACGGACCGAGGAAAGAGGGGTATTTGGGACTGAAAGCATTTCATACTGTACGGTTAGAGCTCCGAAGCTGATTCCAATTCATAACGATTGATCTCTTCGTATATATCATCTCTACTTTGAGAGCCGTGTTTTCGCGTCACATATAGATGCAGAGTCCGGATTCAGAACAAGTAGTGCTGATCCGATTGCCCTATGATTAGTGCGTTTGGCATCGCCTCTCTTTTCTCCACTGCTACTTGTGAGGATATTTCTTCTCCTGTAAGAATAATTTCCGGGTACAGGTAGACGAGCTCTAGAAACATTTCGATAAAAAAAGAACCATTTTACTAAACTGCAGCAAACATAGATAGTGACGAGGCCCGGCAAAATGCTCTGTAATCAAATGCTAGCTAGCTGGAGGCTGGTTAGCTCTTTTTGCAGTAGAGGCTCGGCTTCACGAGGTCCACAATAACTGGATTCAATTTAATTTAGTTATGTCGAAGTAACGCGCTTTATTTAGCCCTTCTTGTAAACAAAACGCCAATAATCAAGCGAAAGCCTGTCGGTCAACATCCAAAGCTAAATGAGGATCTCGTAATTTACGATGTGATTCTGTCAGCGCGAAATCATAGTTAGGTTTTCGGCGTGTTTACAAATGCTACTCAAACTAGGACAGGCGTTATTCTGCACTGGCTTACGACCAATCCCTTTTTTTGTGCTGCTCATGCGACCGAGCGTCTTGCAGACAGTCTTGAAAGCAATTTGCAACAAATTAGAGTACCTCGAAAGCAGGTCATGCAGCAGTACAGAGACCATGACGTGCGCCTCATGTAAGGCATCTTCCGTCCCACATGAGGACAATTACATATGCAACCTCCATACACACCAACGCAGTCTCTGTTCCATACGCTACCTCACTTATGTAGTACGTCCCAATTGTAGCGAGGAAAGCGACTGTAGCCAACTAGCTCACTTACTTTGAAACAGTACCCTGCTTGAATGGCAATTGCACAGGGTTTATAATTTTCGTTCTGTTAGCCCTGTTTGGGTTTGCCTCGGCCAAAGTCAGCCAACCCGCATCGCAATATATTTCAAATCACGACGGCACAATCAAAGAGGATAACCGGGCTCCTCTATTTCGTCGTCAAGATATGGAGTTTAGACTCGTAAGTCAAGGGTTCTAAGTTCAGTCGATTGAACAGGGTACATCATACTGTATGACACCAATGCACCTGAGGCAATTCCTTTTCAAATGGCCAAAATTCAATCCTAAAACCGACCAATTTCTTAGATGTTTCCACTGCGAAAGCTCTTGATCGGCTTTGTTGTTCTGGGAAGGTTTGGTTGTGAAATTTTCCGGGCCAAGAGTTTTCTTGTGCTGTTTGCAAGCGTCAACAAAGGACATAATCCTACACGTCAGATTTATATGCACATGAACCCCCTACGTATACTACATACGCATGCAATTTTTGCATAGTCATAACGGTTATAATCATCTTACAGGTGATTACTAAACACTTTTTGCAATTTTACTGAGACGTTCGGACTGATTAATATACACTACTGTAGCTACTAGAGGCCTTCCAGCACCAAGCTGGGAAGTGAGTTTTCGCATCCGATTTCATGTCTTTGCGATGGATCATGCAGTTCAGCTTGGACCGGGCCATTGGTTAAAAAAGTGTAGAAACAATTTAAAAACATAGCACAACGTTGTGAAAGTTACGCACTCCCTCATTTTTCTTTTTGCTCCTGACACCGAACACGTCATTTCATACATCCCACGTAATTGACTATTTCATGGCCTTTCTGACCGTTAGGAGAAATTGCAGAATTCGACATTCATGCCAATAAATACTGCAGGACTTCAGCATCTACTTGAATCGATCACCTGCTTATCTGCAAGTTGGAGTCAGCTCGTTACCTTTAGTCACCTCCACCACAATTTCTGGCGAAGGCCTCAAGGAGCCCGTAGAACTAACAACTGTGCCGCTATGGATGTCCAAGCAGAAGTCAAGAAGCTCGTCGAAGAGATCAACAGATTAGGAGAAAAAGGTCCAGACGGCAAAGTTTCGTAAGTTATTGTTTTTTACACACATGGTATCTCTGCAGCACCACGTATACGTATATCTGACAGGTTGCATGCTACCATTGACTTTTCCTTTTTAGCGCAGTGTGAAATTCGTCAAGCTCATAGACGATGAGAGATGCGGCAATATTTTCGAAGCCATTATTGGTACCCTAAAAGCTGCTCGTAGAAGCAACGTTTTGACGTTTGATGGCGAATTTTTGTTGAAGGGAGTACACGATGATGTTCCCATTACTTTGGTTGAGACACATTAGAAGTATTTGATGCACACGCTCTTCTGTCCTAGGCTCGTCAGTGGGATCGCTATGCGTGGGAGTAGAGATCTATCTCGCATCAATCTCGCATCAATGACATCTGGTGCTGATGGCGAGCATCAATATTATTAAAAAGACAACGAACAAAGATGGTGCTGCTGTGCGTTGGTTTCTGGAGGTTCTCAGCGTAGGGTTCACAAGACAAAAGTGGCATTATAACAGCATTCGAGAACCCATTATAGCTGACTAAGCAAAGGCGCTGATCGAAAACGAAGAAAAGTTTGGGTAGAGTTTGCGTTGCTTTCCGGTAGTAGACCGAGCGTATGTCAAATGTAAATGGTGTCTCATAGCTATCACACGACATGCCCGTAGATGTGAAGTACATGTAGAGCTGAGGACTACGTCTTTGCCTTGGAAGATTCTCCCACTGCTTCTGGAATTAGATCGACTGCAGTTTTTGGATTGATTTCTTTCTAGTTCCGAGGTATAGCCTTCCTGAGAAATATTTTGACTATATCCAATCCTCCACACCCTCACAGCCCTTCCCCCGCCAGAATCTGAGTTCCGGGAGTGAAGCTAAAAGGCTGTGAACCTTGTCATCACAAAACTCTACTGAATTAGATAGAAACACTATCCCCGATCGTAGATGAAAATACCAGGAAACGCTAAAATTTTACTCGTAAATCTCTTCCACAAAAATGCTACGGCATGTGGAGTTCACTTTATGGGAGCATCTACCTTCAAACAACTACCAGCTACGCAAATGCGCCTTACTGGCTGATTGAGGGTGCCAGCCAGTAAGGCGCATTTGTCTACTACTCCGGGTTCATTCGTCACCCTGTAGCAGTTATTGCCCTCTCGGTTATGAAGGGAAGTTTCATTCAAACGAAGAGAGCTATTGATAGATCTCTTCGCATAGCTGTTCAGCAACTGATCAATGTGCATACTGAACGACTCTCTGAACACAGAGTAAGGGTTTGTCGGCGCTATGGCTAAATGATGGTATACTGCGCAATCACGTCCCAACATCTCATGCGCTGCGGTAGACACTTCTGTAGCATAGCTGCTACCATCGTATCTACCAAGTTTGAGGCTCAGTATGTAACTCATGCGAATTAAAATCGTTACTTCGAAAGTAGTTTGAACCTATGTACGGATTTAATTGTAAAAAGCTACAATCTCTCTTTGCAAAGCATATCAGACAGATTGCTGAAACAGTTTCCATCCAAGAGAACAACAAATTGGCTCTATATACATCAATGCCAAATCATCAGATGTTTCGTAAATTACTAGCTGAAGCAGGCTTGTAGCACAAAGTGTCTGATCATTTCGTTGTACAAAACTTTTATTGGAAAAGCATCTCCTTGACTGGATTGAGTTTGACTTCGAGATACAAATTTCCGCTTTATACGATACAGGGCACTATTTAGTAAGAACCAGCAGGGCAAATACAGAGAAAGATGGCTCACACTACAGGACAGAATCAACGCACGTGTAGCTTGCGACGTATGATTGCTTCAAACACAGCAAGCTGCAGTGTATCATGGAAACATATATTAGTAGCTAAACTGATTTGATCCCTTCTGTAGTGTAGTTCTCTGTACCCCTCCCTAACTACAACTTGGCGAAATGGCTGCCAAGCATAGGTGAATACTACTAGCTAGCAGACCGTCAGCATCCGTCTACAGATAGCTGACAGTAAGATACCTTTGAAAAGTGGGTGTGTTGCACCACAAAACGCAGTTTCAAGTTGACGAATTTTGAAGCTATAAAGCAAATTCGTTACCATGATGGAACTTCGCCCTTCTTTGAGTGCTATAGCTCTGCAATAGCGTTCTGAATTGGCGGCCGGCCAAATAACAGGAATGATCTAACACTTCTCGCCGCTAGTGTCTGTTTTTGAATAGAACATTCCAGGCATGCTGAACTTGGTAAAAACTACCAAAGAGGCCCTCGGAGGACTTCCTAAAAACCTAGTATGATGCTCTAGAGCGAATCGGAGAAATTACGAACACAAAAACGTCTACCTACCCTCTCGTGTCTCGCATCGACTCACATATTTCGTGGGATGTCGTCTTTTTTACTCGAATGAGATAAGATGAAAAAGTGCCAATAGTTTACCAATTGGTATACGATTGGTTTGGGACGTTAGAAGACCAACTTACATTGACAGCACGATCTGAATATCCATCCATGACGCATGGCTGGCAACCATTCCCTATTCAAAGAGCAAAAGACATACTTGCCAGCATTTCAATCTTACGTATCAAAGTAGGAAAGCCTTTCTTCTGATCCACTTGGTTCATACAATTACTACGAAACGATCATCGAAATTGGCATTGACTACAGAAGAGTACAGGTCAAAGACACTCATACTTTGATTGAAATCTAGACGTATGGTCGGGTGTGGCGACTCATACAGTAGCGTGCAGCGCACACCTCGTGCAGAACCATAGAATCTTATCACGGATATGGAAAGTCAGGTGATGTTGCCTAAATTGGATTCACAACATGGGTAGCTCCACAATTCCTAAGGTGTTGTAATAGTCGATCTTGTATCACCTATCACATTCGCTTACTTCTACATGTGCATTTGTACCCCATGTGTCCACTTTTCACTCCGGGTAGGCGAAGCAGTGGATGGGAAAGAAAACGAAGCTCTCATCGATGTTCTAAGTTCCTATTGATCAACTGTTCTAAGTTCGTTCGCTCTTTGGATGGGGGTTCTCGTCGCCCTAGTCCCAACTCCTCGATTACGGGAGTCTCGTCTCGTTAGGACCCTCAAAAAATACTTCCAGGCTAGTGTCTGTTGGACATTGAGTTTTGCCTCATATGAGGTCTACTCTGGCCTCATATGAGGCCGACTGACCTCCGAAAAAGCATGTAAAATATATAATACGTATAGTGAATATGCTAGTTGTTGTACGTGTAATTTATCTC
>JAUKWC010036577.1:0-15196 GCA_032356245.1 Endocladia muricata
CGCACCGCCACACCACACTACTGTACACCACTACACCACCATCATCACCACCCGTCTGCTTCCCCAATCAACCCCCCACCTTCTTCTTCACACCATTCCATCCACCATCCCCTTCATTCCCGCTTCATCATGTCTCTCCTCCGCACTGCCTCCGCTCTCCGCTCTCTTCCGTTTGTCTCTGCGCGTCGCCACCTCGCCATTGCCCCCACCGTCAAGTCCGCCCCGGACACCAGCGCCCTCGATTTTCCCGCTCCGTCCCATGTCAGTCTTTCTGCGGAGGCCTCCGAAATTGCGCGCCAGCTCACCGCCTTCTACGCAGATCCAGGTATGTTGCTCGCACATTTACTTTGGTTTTGGTTGAGGAGGGGAAGGGCGGCGTGGTGAGGAAGTGTGTCGGCGAGCCTTTAACGCATTTGCGGTTTGATTTTTACTGCGGTTCTTTGCCCATTTGTTTCTTTTCGGGGTGGGGGGGTGGGGGGATTATGGGGGGATTATGGGGGAGCAGACAGTACGGTGAAGTTGTCGGAGGAGCAGCGGCAATCGCTACATGACGAGATTGCGAAGCGCGTCAAGACTATCCCTAACTCGACTTTGGACGATGACTGGGTGAACCGTAACATCAAGGTACCTGCCAATATTCGTATGGGCGATAACCCATACTTTGAGGTTTATAAAATGGAGCGCGAGGAAGGAAAGGGGGCGTAGAGGTAGCAAGTAGGGGTGGTTTGTATGGCAAGTACGTGCGGAAGGAGGCGCGCGCAACAGGCGGTTTGGGCGACGTTTGCCAATAGAAAGGAGTATTGACTGTGCGTTTCGATATGCTGCTGCCATTGCCCGGTGTGCAGTTAGCAAAATCAAAACTATCGAGGAGCGGATGAAGGTTGTGACTGTTAAGCATTACTTGAAAGCAAGGCAGAAACAAGAGCGCCACGATTCCCCAATTGAGATTCACTCATAAACGATCGCCTTTGCGCCAATCTCGTCATCTCCTCACAGGAGCACACCAAATTTGTGAGTGCCTGCTTGATTTCCTGCTCCTGTTGCCTACTGCGAATGATACTTTTTTATTTCCCCACAAATCGCTGGAGCCAACGGTGTCCTATGTTTCCCGACACGACTGTTTTGTACACCGTTCGCAATTAAGCGCCGAGGGGGTTGAGGCCTGTAGCGATATTTATCACAGTGACCTTGCACATTCGAATAAAATGAATGATTTGACAACATTCGACGACACAGTGATAGTTCCATTACGAAAACACAAAGGTGAGCTCTGCGCTTTCCTGACCAAGTTCAAGGACACTGTTCGAAACCCTAGGAGTGTTTCTACTGTGTATGTTGTTCCGGATAGTGGAGAGGGCTTGAGCTATCTCAGATTCGCTACTCAAATCTATTCAAAATTGGTTGTCTACGAGAATCCCTGTCTGGACGTCGTAATTCCGAGGCACTCGGCTCACGACAAATTGCTGAAAGTAACGTCGGCAAATAGCAGGTATGGAAACAACAACGTTGCCCAAGACTCACTTCCCTGCTTGTCCGAGCATCAGCACGATGTTGTGACGGTAGATTGCCACGGGTATAGGTTTGGGGACGGGTCGCGCGATTTTTACGACAAGTATGCTGTCGTTGCTGTTGGTGGTACGTTTGATCGGCTGCACGCCGGTCATAGGCTGTTGCTCACCGCTGCAGCGTGGGCAACTCGAGAAACGCTTCGCATCGGGATTACAAGTGATGCTCTGCTTGTCAACAAAAAATACAAGGAGGCTATCGCGTCTGTTGACGAAAGGGGTCACGGAGCTCGCAACTTTGCCAGGCGCGTTAAGCCGTCCCTTCCGTGCATCCTCATCACCGAACTCAAGGACTCAGCCGGGCCGTCCGCTACCGACCCGACGATCGAGGCGCTAGTCGTGTCAGCGGAAACGGCTGCAGGAGCTCGAACGATCAACGAGAAGCGAGTTGGTGATGGATTACCCCCAATGACTATCATTGAAGTAGATATTCTGGATACTCACGGCCGAAAACTGAGCTCGTCTGCTTTACGAGAAGCCGAAGTTACTCGTGGCTCCGAAAATGTTGCGTAGTCGCTCCTGTAACGATTCTGAACTGGTATCACAGGGGATTCTTTTCCAGCTGCGACCACTACCACCAAACTAGTGTCGTGTATGATATGTAAAGTCACGCAAATACCACCTCTCCAACGAATCAATACCTACTACATTTGAGCGGAAGAAACTCGCTTCATTAATTCTAATAACCTTTGACTCAACGGGAGAGCCATCGTGAACAAGATCTTCTTTGCATTGCCTCGTCGCCTGCACGATTCCTGTAGCAGCTTTGACAGATGCTGTACCGGAAGTGAGAAGGCTACGGCATAGACAATGCTTCTGATTAGCGCAGCAATTCCCTGGGTCTTTGAAAAGTGTTCAGGCCAACGCCCAAACCGCAACAAGTCTCGAAAAAGTGTGTCCTTGAAAAAGCAACATACAATACCCAGAGCAGATGCTAGGGTGTAACGTTTCGACCCTATGCGAAAGAACAGTCGATAAATCAAGACCTGTCGGGCAACACGATGAGCGACTGTCCCAAGCGCTTTTGCCACTATTGGTAAACGCGTTGAACTCTCATTGTGTGAATTTCCGTACTTGTGGCCACTTTTGGCATTGGCTCGAATGAACCAAATTAAGGACGATACGGCTGGCGCAAAAAGAAACTCCATGAATTTTCTCCGCCATGACATTGCAGCACGGGACGGCGGCGGAAACCGCTCGTCAACTAGCAGCTCGACAAATGCCTTTGCCACTCGAGCCATCTCTTTGTATTTCCCAGTTACAGAAAAGCAATCGTAAATAAAGTAAGTCAAGGAACGCAACATTACGCGTTCTTTAGCGTTGCTTGGGCTGGTCGGGCAGTCTTCCGAGAGAGGCAAGGTTTCGCCCGAGGCATTTCTCGATTGCTTCGTAGTTAAACCTTCACTACCTGCCGTTAGATCAGCTTCCATCTGCAAAGGTGTGTCTTGTTCACCTTGACCCCGCGGGAGGTCAACATCGGTACTCATAGCATCACAAGCTCGGCGATATGAGTTGCAATTATGCAACAGTACCTGCCGCCCGACAAACGCTACTGTAGGAACAAACAAACTCGCACTCAACCGAATGCTGAGATGTCGAGATCGTCTGCGCCACTCGAACCCTAGCGCCGTCAGCAATACATGAAAACACAGCTCTCCCGACGAAATATGCTCGCTCCTCGTATACGAACAAGAGAATCTTCTCTGCGTATCGGAAGCTCAACCGTTCTCTAGCTAGTGGAGATAAGCAACGAACCTTTCACCATGCTACTCAATTCTACCGCTCCGAAAGCTAATGGAATAATACGCAGAGCACAATTAAAATTACCCTGTACTTAAAGTTCAAACAGGGAAATTTAAAACGGGAGCTTGTGATCACAGCTCCACGTGGTTCGGAGTCATACATATTATTACAATTGGATCATAATCTTGCTTCTACGCCTGTGCCACTCAAGTGTGCGTGGGTGACCTGCACGTTGCAGAGGTGCTCTTCGTTTGATTTCGGGTTGGCAAGATCAAGTGAAGTGGAAGATGCCATCGACGCTGAGGATACTCAACATGAAACAGAATGCGGAGGTGGCTAGTGACAGAAGATGAAGGTTCCACGTTCATCTGCACATCTCCGCTGCGGGGCAAAGGACGTTGTATCCTCTGCAGGATACTGAGGAACGAATCTTGCGATGCACAGAAGATTATAATGCCTTTATACAGTTCTGTTGAGGCCTAGTTATACCGGATTCCCAGCTCTTTGCTTTCGGACATATCGAGTATAGACGTTTCGCGACCTTGGTGCTCTTCTGTTCTCGCGTGGTTCGCGTCGCTCAGTTCGTCTCGACCCTCCGCTCAACTCCCAGTATTGTTTTGCAGCATCAAAACCAGTCGTCAGCACGTCCTCCCAGTAGTGCCAGTAGCGCTCAAAATCAATATCAAGCCACTCTCGCCAATGGGACCCTTTCTCTTTCTTGTCACTTTCATTATCCGATGCCCGCACCTCTTTCTTTATGGAACGAGCGCGATAAATTGCCAAAGCCACATGAATGACTAGATATGTAGAGTATGCAATCCAACTCGACTTCATATGTTTGTCCATAGCCAACGGGAACCAGACGGTCTGAAAATAGCATTGAAACACGAATAATACACAAAACAGCTCGTTGAAGTAAGAAATGTCAAGTGTTGCTGAGAGCGCCAAACATCGTAGGCCAACATTTCCCGCAAGTAAGCCAATGATTAATGTCTGAACAATGATTGAGAGCGATGCATGACGAGTAGCCAGTCGATTAAAAGGGTCTTCTAAAGTGGCGCCGTAACAGAAGAGAACGAGAACCCATAGCGATCCGAACAACATATCAACGATGAATAGTGCCCTGGGTAAGGTGAAGATTTTCTTGACAAGTTTGAAACTGCGGTATGTCACAACTAAGGAACCAATTCCGAGGACATACAAACAGAATGACGTGAAGAATACAGATGCAGAAAAGGCTCGATTTATACCATCACGAAGAACCGATGCAATGATGAGCCCTCTCCGCAGTTGAGGAACAAGATTATCCACTGTTTTGTTGACAAAGTGCTCAGGAAGAGGTCCGACCTGGGCAGCCTCATTCACAAGAATATCTTGAAGAGAGGGGTGCTCGAACTGTTCTTCGAGGAGCATACGATTTCGATGGGAAGATTGTAATTTTTGCTCCATCTCTCGAATGCTGTCATACAGTTTGTGTTCATGAGAGTGCAGAAGTTCAATCTGCAAGCGCTTCGATTCAATCTCAGCTTTTGCTCTTTCAACTTCTCTAGTCCTCAACATTCTTTGACGAAACTCCCAGTCCTTAGCTGACTCCACTTTCTTGCTCCTCATTTCTAAGATGCGCTGCTTATCCTGCAATGCTTTCAGTTGCTGGCGTAACCCTGTTACGTGTTGGTCCACAACTCCATTTTGTTTCCGCAAATCACTCTCAACGTGCAATAAAGTTTCTATATCCATGGCACGAATCTCTTGGTCTAGGATTTCAAAACCGCATAGATGTTGGATGAGAGTTGGTTAGCACAGCGAAGTGGTATATGAGCCTATGTCTAATGGAAAGGAAAACTTTTCGTTCAGACTTTCAACCATACCTGTATGATCGACGTGAAAAATGTGAGCCCCAGCGAGATATTGTAGCAGAACCCAGACGCACACGCAGAGAGGATGGCCGAAGAGAAAAGAAATTGAAGACCTTCGCTTTGTCGTACTCATCGTAACTGAGTATGGACTGTTCTTTTCTGATGAAGAAGTTTTTGCAGAGTTACAAGATCGCTGCAGAACAGGGTTCACGTGAGAAGTAAACCGTCATCGATGGTTCCCACGGTGGTTCTCTGCCCTCCACCAAATCTTAGACTGTTTTCGAAAGGACCAAGAGAAACCCTAAATTGTCGTTTCTGTCTAGACAGTGTTGGCGGCTAGCGAATGCAGAAGAGGGTGATTGTCGAAAGCTTCAGTTTAGAGACTCATGTGCGAGTACAACCGCTTCAATGCAGAACCAGGACTGTGCTGGTTCCGTCTGACGGCAAAAATAATGGTACGAATCGAGTACTTCCACCTCCGCTTTTTAAGAACACTTGGGACATAATCGTCAGACGCATAGCCGTTTTCTAATTATTAACCTGGAGCACTATGCTTTCAGAGCAGGTACAGAAGGAATTCTTGGTAGTCTCGTTCTTCAAATTTGTTGGGTCTCATTTACATCAACAGAATTCTGGAACACCACCGAAAAGAGTCGAAACAATAGTTCAATATTACACAGAAGCACTAGTTCTTTCACGCTATGTCGTATCTGAAATTACCTCTGTAGAATACTGCCACACTGCCTCCTGCATCAGTGTACTGAGGACAGTATTTTCTATGAGTGCTCCTTCCTCAGTAAGCCTGACAGCTCCCATAGCGTCTGATTCCGTCCCAACAATCTCAATGAAACCCTTGTCTACCAAGTGACTATGTTTTTTGATCGCAGATACTAGCCGGTGCTTTGCAACTGATCCAAAACGTTCCAAAACGTCCATAAAACTGACACCCTCAACGAGCAATCGAAATGAGTTTACAAGATAATCCTCCAATTCCTCCACGCTACTTTGAGGTTTCACATGAGGGTATAGCGCAGAAAACATAGCTGAGTGTGCTGCTACCTCGAAACCATCCCGCTTTTGAATGCTACCCGCAATACGGTCCACATTCTGCACATACGTCTTATAGTCGGGCAAACGCCGCGGCCTTGCAAAACGATAGCCATCCAGCAAGCTTGTTGCTCCAAGTCCAAAGGCATAAAACGGCTTGTTTTGCCAGTACGCCAAATTGTGCCTCGATCGAAACATTGATGTGGGACACCGGCGAGGACGCTTCGATACTACTGATACCTGCGGTTCTTTGCTGGCAGTAGCACGGTCTCTCAAAGCGAAATTGCTTACCTCGTAATGCTCATAGCCGCCTTGTCTCAGTACCGCGACCGTCTCTTTCATCATATCTACCGTGAGATCCTCGGCAGGCAAAGGACCCTGGCCGGATTTATACTTTCTCCCAAAATCAGTCCCTTCCTCCAACGTCAGGTCATACGCCGAGACATGTTCAGGTTTGAATTGCAGCGCTCTGTCCAAGGATTTGCGCCAAGTGTCCATGGTCTGACCGGGAAGGCCAGAGATGAGGTCCAAGGAAACATTGTCGAAGCCTGCCCCGCGAAGTGCCGACATTGCACTAGAAATGTCTTCGGACGTGTGAATGCGACGGCAGGCAGCAAGCAGAGAGTCATCAAATGACTGAGCCCCAACCGAAGCGCGATTGACGCCGAGCTCGCGAAACGCTGCAGCTGTGCGCGGTGTGAACGTGGCGGGATCCATCTCGCACGTGACTTCCGCATCACTTTGGAGACCTATTGCTTCGCGCACTGTGGAAAGAACTTTGCCAAGCAACCTCGGGTGCAGCAAGGATGGCGTTCCTCCTCCAAGATACAGGGTTGACAGCGGCACGTTGGGCTGTGAGAAAGGACTCAATCCTATCCACCTGTTCGCAACAGCGCGTATCTCCATGCACAGCAGATTGACGTAGTCCACATGGGCTTGCGACGGCTCGGGATGATCAGCGGTATCCAAACACGGTAGGGCCGAGCGACCCGAGATCACGACAGGGAACGCACAATACGCACACTTCTGAGCGCAGAACGGGAGATGGATGTAGGCAGACGTAGG
Organism: Endocladia muricata; assembly: GCA_032356245.1. Lineage (NCBI taxonomy): Eukaryota > Rhodophyta > Florideophyceae > Gigartinales > Endocladiaceae > Endocladia > Endocladia muricata. Next base: position 7,277 of record JAUKWC010036577.1, read on the forward strand.
TGATGAAGAGGTTGCGGCAGACGCCACTGCAGGAACGGCAAATCCCGCAAGCTTTCTTGCCCGTTGAGAAAGATACAGCATCTCACTAACGAAGCGATTGGAACCCCGAGAAACTTTACGCCGGCTCTCTTGAACTGCTGCAAACAGGTGCAAAGAACTCCAAAATTGCGGATCGAAAAAGATCCAACTTGGAAAATGTGCCCAGAGCCAACGTAGCTCTGTAGTATAGTAATCGTTCGTATGATTCAAGGAAAAATGTTGGGAACAGTAATAAGGGAGAATCACAATTCCCTTCCCGTCACCATGAATTTTGATCCTTCGTAGTTCAGGAAATCTCCTCGAATTCCTGCAGATACAACTTGTTGAGGAAGATGCATCCCCCTCAACCCCCTCTCAAAATCGTTTCAAATTGTCTTCTATCTGATGGGAAGCTAATACAATGCTCTCCGTCCTGTGCCCATTGTCTAGTATCTGCGTGTTTGCGGAAAAAGGGACGCGAACGAGGCATTGATGGAATGGAGAAAAAATCGCTAAATGAATACTTTCTTCGCTGGAATGTTTAGTGGGCCAAACATCACGAAGACGACTGACGAAAAATATGATCTCAGGTGGCCGCCCAGCACCCACACATTCCTTGGTTGCATATTGGGAGTCAGTGCTGCTGGGAGAAAAACAGCGCCTGTCTTGGAACATGCAGTAGTGGTCTAGTTCACGTAGAAAAGAAAGACTGTTAGCTCAGTATTGGCAACAGGACAACAGAAAGAGTGTAGCAGTCACTTCTGTTGACCTTTCAATATCGCCCAGATCATGTTCACTGTGTAACACTTGTCTGCGACAAAAAAAAATCCTAGTCATCCCAAAATTGAGTTGCGACTACGGTTCCGTTCTGTCCCACGGCAAAACATCTCCCATTCGCTGCTCGGCTTCGCTCGCTTCTGCCATTATAAAACACACACTACGTGCGGAGTGTACTCAGTTTAGTCAACAGACCATCGCAGTAGGCCTCAAATACCCTTCGGTCAATTATCGCGAGTCCTTTAACTGAGTCTCGCCTCCATGACTGGAAGAAACACGCTCATGAAGTTGTAGGCAAACCCATGACCAAACTGATCGATAATTCTTTGATCTGTGGCAGAGTAAATGACGAGGAGGGAGAAAACTGCTCATCGCGACACAACGTTAGTCTGCTTGGGCCATTCAGAACCCAGAACACTCGCGGCGGGAGAGCGTGTCAGGTCTGGGCGTGCCGGTTACCGAAAAGTTGACATTTACATCCATCAAAACTTTACTTTCCGCATCGTCAGGGGATATTGTAAATAAAGTATGCTCTATAAAGTCGTTTAGTCTCGCACCACTATGTATTATGCAATGCTTCGCGGAGGCAATGAAACGTTTGCTGTCTTGGTGGTCTACTGAAAACAATGTCGTACTGTAGAATACGATCTGTTGCTCAAATTAAATAAATTGTGTCATACCTCTCGAAAAGTGTACATGGTAGAAGCGAGGATGAGCATGAATAAAACTCGACAGTTGAATACTTCGCGTGCTTGCGTGATGCTGACGACGTGAGACTCGGAAATTCGATACAAACACTGCGTAAAGTTCGTCCAGTTTGGTAAATTGAAGTGAATATGGAAAACATGGCATTATGAATTCACAGTCGCACGAACCCGTACCCAGAAATGTATGCAGACATCCTTTCCTAAAGCGTAGACAGCCTGTCACTACACCTGAACACGTATGCCCATAACAAAAACCGATAGTTTCATAAGACTATTTCAAAGACGAATAACTTCTCAAGTACCGTCCTCTGCGAAGCAATTTAAATAAAAAACGTGTATACCAGAATCATGTTGCATGCAATGCCCGCAGAAAACAGCCCCCACGCTTATATCATGTTTTGATCTGCACAGCCAGTCACCTACACTGTCCCGATCACATGTTACTCTTATTTTCCCTTCCTCATCCCCTCCCTCACCACTTTTCGCCCGCCTTTCCATCTTCCAATCCATCAACCGCTCTCAAAACGTAACAGCCCACACTCCTCTGTTCCTAACCCATCAAAAAAACCCAACTCTCCTCCCTGCCCGTCCTCTCATCCCCGGCACAGCTCACTTCGCCTCTCTATCTTTGCCTCGCATTCAAATGCCACCTTTTCCCCGCTCACCTGTCTGACCCACGCCCCGTCCCTGGGACCTGGGTCGCGACGGCTTCTTTTTGCGCCTGCGCACGCCCGGGTCCGCCGCAATGCCACCGCCCTTAGCCAGTTCGCCCGCCCCGCTACAGGTGGGTGAGCATGTGCTCTGCTTGTTGTCTTCCTCATGCCCATCGCCCAGCGACGCTGTCGTTGTTGAGCTCAATGCCGAGTATCGCGAAGCCGCCCGTCTATTTCTACAAGAGGCCAGCCGTGAGGAAATTGCGGCTTTGCGCCGAGGACCCTTGGGTGGAGGTTATGATCTTACGGAGGTAAATGCAGATGTCGATGATGCAGGTGGTTTTGAGGAGCGAGAAAGGAAGATTGAAGGGGGAGGATGGCGACTGACGGTGGACCTGACGACAGATGCGATTGACGTTGATGCGGATGATGGCGAGGATTGTGAGGCCAAAGAGCCGCAGGGAAATGGGTTGGGGTCTGTGAGTCACATCTTGTTTCGGGAGGCGGATGCGGGGCGGTTGCATTCGCCACCCGTGTTGCCATCGACGGCGGCTGCAGGTATCTGGGAGCGTGAAGAACCGCCGCCAAACAAGCGGCGACGAATGGGGAATGAAAGAGAGGAGAGTGAGGAGTTTGCAGAAGTGAATGGCGACGAGAAGCAACGACGTGCTGATCCGCCGAAGCACCCTATCCAGCGCGGTCGTGTGTACGTCCATTTCTCAAGCCTTGACCGTCGGCTTGATCGCTGGGTGAGCGCCGCAGAACTCGAACGAACGCCTCCATCAATGATAGTAGCAGCGGGGTCAGGTGGTGGGGAGAACATGTTGGTGAACAATGCCAAACAGGCAGAGCTTGTTGTGGCTGAAACGCCCGGAAAGCATGTGAGAAAGCTGACGAGGTCTCGCCGACGCGCATATGAAGAGACTAACCCTGTGTCCGAGCGAGAGATGGGAAATGAAGCGGTGGCCCGGATGGAGCGCATGCGCGAGGAAATCACAAAGGTGAAGAATATTGATGCTGTTGTTATTGGTGACTGCATTGTGGATGCGTGGTACTATTCACCGTATCCGAGTCAGCGTGGTGGGGTGCTCGTTCTGCGCACACTGTACGTATGCCCATACTGTTTAAAGTACATACGATCGTCCTCGACTTACGCGCGGCACCGCTCGACGTGCAAATGGACAAGACCACCTGGTGCTTTGGTCTACGAAGCACGCGAAGAGAACATGCGCGTGTATGAAATTGACGGAGCGTTCAATGTCACTTATTGTCAGATGCTTTGCTTGCTTGGCAAACTGTTTTTGGATCACAAGACGTTGTACTTCGACGTAGCGCCATTCATGTTCTATGTAGTCGTGCTCAATGGCGACATTGCAGGGTTTTTTTCGAAAGAAAAACCGGCCATCAGCTCAGAATTTAATCTAGCTTGCATCCTTACGCTTCCTCAATATCAGCGAAAAGGTGTGGGACGATTTCTGATTTCGCTCAGTTATGAGCTGACAAAGAAGGAAGGAAAGACTGGCAGTCCTGAAAGGCCTCTTTCGGATCTCGGCCAAGTCTCGTACCGACGGTATTGGACACACGCTATCACCCTATACCTTAAAGAGAAAGTAGGCAATGCCGGTGTTCCAGCTAAAGATATTGCTGAGGCGACAGGAATCCGGGTGGAAGACGTGACCGCCACTCTCAAGTCTACGCAGATGATCAGCATCTGGAAGGGCGAAACCTATGCGGCGACGAGCACGAAAGCGCTTGAAGTTGCCATTAAGAAGCTCAAGGGCCCTCTTCTTCCGCTTCGTATAGAACGGTTGACCGATACTGCAAGAGAACAACGGCAGATGGCTATTCGTGCTACTGCTAAAACCCCAAACGGAGTACGTACGCCAGCGTCAATCGGTCGCAAAAAATACAAGAAAAGCACGCTTAAATCAAATCCCAAACCAAACCCGAACGGTAGTTCTTCATCCCGCAGCCACAAGGTCCCCGGAGGAGCTCTGCCACCTGACAAGCTCAAGTTCTTGACCAAGTTCATTGAGGCGGCAAAGGCTTCCTCATTTACTCATGAACTTGACTCACCGAATGGAGTAAAGTCTCGAGCATTGGAAGGCCTTGCTGAAAAGGTCGGGATGTCGAAAGCGAATTGCTTGCAGAAACTGCGGGCCATGGCAGACTTCAAGCTCAAATATGAACGAGATCTTCGGCCGCCGTCTGTCGGACCCTCGTCTGGGCGACCAGTTGCGAGAGAACCTGTCAGAAGGCCTGCGTCTATCGCGCCGAAAGTGGAATTGGAGGACGAGCCAAGAACCCCAACTCGTACTCGTGATGACACAACACTATATCATTGCCGAACGCGAACCGATGCCGTTCGAGATGTAGAGCATAACGAAGAGTCGAGTCATCAGAATTTCACCCATGGAGTCGATTATTCTGGAATGCAGATGCCAGTGACAGGCCTGAACGGGATTTTAGAGTTCAGTCCACCTGGTCAAGCTATATTGTTCAAACGATCGAATTCAAGCGATATTGGCAGTCCTGGTTCGGGTGCTGTAATCCCAAAGAAGCGTCAGGGGCGTCCTTGTAAACATGAGGTTGTAGATTTGGATGCGTTATGATCTTAAGAAATTTTCAGCTTGTTCTTGATGCGGGAGGACAAAATTGTCTCAGCGTGAAGAGCAAGCGTGTACAAAGAATTGTGAATAGGAAATGAAGGAGGGCAAACCCGATACGGTTGTGCATAGAGTCGGGAGAGCTCTTATGGCAGGTTCGGTGCCACACAGAGCTCAGTTTCTTTTCGTAAGTTTTCGGTTCGAGGCTGGCGAAGTGTAATCTCACTTCGAAAATAGGTCACCACCTCTTCAACGCAATGGATGATTCCCACAATAAACGAATTGACGACCGAGTTGGTGCTGTCCCTTTACATGGCCTCAAATCTACCTGCGACATAACACAATGTTTTACTCCACTACTTGTACGCAGAGTGACCATTATTGTCACATTTCAGAGCACCATAGAGTGCAAACTCTTACTCTGCTACACAACGTGTGGCCAAGGCCAACAACGGCGATGTCTGCCAAAACCATGCCGTGCGGACCTACAAACCGGTTAGATGTAGAGGCGAGGCGAATGCGTTGAAACTGCGTTTAGGCGAAAGCTCCATACAATCACACACACGTTGGTTTCCTCGAGAGTAATACCATCAGGCGACTCCCACCAAACTCCTCCTATTCGCCACATCTCCCCCTCAAAACCTACCACCACTTCCTCCCGTGCACGTGTCACATTACGCTTACTTATCCGATGAGTTGGGACCGCGCTTCTTGCCCGGTCCTACCACGGCGTTGACGTAGCGACGATTGTACTTGAGGCGCATAGCGGCGCGCCCGCGCGGCTTTTTAGGCTTCTCCTGAGGAGCAACCTTTGGCGTCTGCCCGCGCACCTTTCCAGCACGTGCCAGCGATCCATGAACCTTACCTGCGAGCGCATACAAATTACCACGCAAACGCAGACACGTAGGTGGCAGGGGAATGGGATAGTAAATGGGAAAATTGCACGTCAGGAGTCTGCCAATGTGGGCGCCAAGGAAGTTCGAGAAGCGTTTGACTTTGGAAATTCACATGCGTTAACGGCTGAGGCCGGGTTTTGAATAGATGTGCGGCGTGGAAAACTTACCCATGACGACGACACAAAAGGAACTTGTTGCAGTAGAGACGCCAGATGCTTTGACCGGGGAGGAAAGGTAGGTTGGTGCTAGAGGAATGTAACGAATGTTATGCAACTGGCATAAATGTTGTGATCAGACGATGCAGCGCTGGAAAAAGGCCGAAATCGCCGTCGGTGAATTTTGTGAAAATGTACAATAGAATTTAGGAAACTTGGAATTATTTTCGAGTTTTGTGAGTAAGAGATCAGGGATCATAAAGTCACTTGCAGATGAGAATCCGGATTGGTTAAGTGGAAGGAACGCAAGCATCTGTGTAGATATCACTGCGATAGTACTGCTCTCTTGTTTCAGTACAGTCCATGGGTTTTCAAGCTTCCACTGGACTCAGCAGCGGCATAGAAAGGATTCTACTTGTGTTACGTTCAACAGTGAACATGAGTTTGTTAGACTACCACTAACTTATGGTTGCTTTCCTTTCCTTGATTGTGTACTGCCTCAACTTGCCTTCCAACAAACAAAGAAACCACCGCAAGTGAAGTCGCGATGGATCGTTGTTATCAATAGAAAGGGGGATTTATTTTGTGGCATTTTTAGTTTTCAAAAACAACGTGGTATCGCGTCAAGAAATGCCTCTCTTACTCCACTTCATTTGGTTCGTCAAGTAAAAGAAACGGGACGTCACTGATGAGGATATTTCCCTAGGGTTTCAGACCAACTGCTTCCACTACAGTACTGTACAAGCGTTTGCAATACTGTACCCCTTCACTTACGCAAAAAAAAGAGGTCAAAACGCTCTTTCCACTGAGAAATCGGATTCTGGGAATCCCGCATTTTCCTTCTGTTAACGCTTCTTCAAACTGACTCACTCGAATCAAAATCTCTCGACATCTCCACATCCCGACGTTTGAAAATAGCTGATTTTTTCAAGAAGTTTTGAATTCACCGCATGCCGTTGCCATTCGAAGCATGTCTCGTCGTTCCTGTAGCCAATGCCCTTCCCTCGACACGCGTCCGCTAAATTCAACTGTTAATTTTTTTGCCTCACCGCTTCAGGTGCTCCCTTTCGCATGGTCTACCGACAACGTCACGCTGCTACTCGCACGTGGAAAAAGCGCCACAAGCCACGGGTTGGTGTCCGCGATAACGTAACCACTCCTCGTCTGCAGTCAGCAGTGCATTGCCGCCCGCGGTCGCGCCGCACCTGCATGGCCTTGCCCTAGACACAACAGCCATAACATTTCTCACTCTTCCACTCGACCTGATTGCGCCGTAGCCAAATGCGCACTCGGCTTGTACGCGAGCCCCACCCCCTAATTCCACTTGTTACCCCACCTTGTTATCCCACCCGCCTGTCCCACCCGCCTGTCCCACCCGCCTGTCCCACCCGCTTGTCTCATCCGTTTGTCCCACCCGCCTGTCCCACTCGCATGCCCCACCGATTACTTTATAAGTTGCTGTCTTCCCCCTGTACCATATCTCACGTCTCACTTTCGCGTCGTTGTCCACCGCCGTCAGTTTCCCAATCCCACTTCCCCTCCTCTTCCCATTTCACCTCCTCCTCATCTACACAATGTTCGCGACTCGCTCTTTTCGCCTTGTGCGCCATGCGCGTTCCCTTGTGAATCTCCCCATGTCCCCACCCAACCGCACTGCCCTCCCTTTACTTGTGCGCACTCTGCAGACGCAGGCACCCTTGCCTACTCCCCATTCTGTGGACGCATCTGGAGTAGATCACATGTCCTTTTTGGAAAGCGTCGACTACTTTTTCACGCGCGCTGCGCGTCTCACCAACATTGGCCCGGGACTACTCGACATCATCCGCTCGTGTAACTCCACTGTCGAGTTCCAGTTTCCGATCCGCCGCGACGACGGCTCCACCCAGGTGCTTACCGGATATCGTGCGCAGCACTCCACGCATATCTTGCCGACAAAGGGAGGTATTCGGTACTCGGCAGACGTTAATTTACAGGAGGTTAAAGCCCTCGCGGCGCTCATGACGCTCAAGTGTGCTCTAGGTACGTTGTAGGTGAGTGGCGAGCACATGTGGACGGGTCGAAAAAGGAGGGGGCGGGGGGGGGGGGCGGCGGCGGTGCGAGTTTGTTCT
>JAUKWC010036588.1:0-15193 GCA_032356245.1 Endocladia muricata
AAGCGCCATATAGTATCAAAAGCATTGAGTACCGAGGTTGGAGACCTTTCCTTCCTTACTTGCAAATTTGCTTGCGCGGCAATCGTGACATCTTGTTCCATTGGGCAGTACCAGAGGCAGTATCACTATTAGGTCTATCTCTGCTTGGTCGACATTCATACCCTGAAACAATTACCCCGTTTGCTCGCTGCTGATCTGCTCGTATGGGTATCATTGTCTCGAGGTATATGGATCCAACTAGCAGTGAGGGCGCCTTGGTGAAGTTTATCATTGATTCCTTGCGCCTTGTACGTACCGTGTGTACTGCTGACGAGTACTTTCCAGAGCTCACTCCATGGAATGTTATTGACTTCCGAGGTGACAGCACTGATCGTGTCTTTTCTCTGGAGACTTTTTTACGGACACTCTCATTTGCGGGTTCGCCATCATTCTTTTCGGGACCACATTTTTGTTGTTCTCAGTCGAGCGAATACGCTCCCATGGTACATCCAGAACCATCGCCAAACCTATTGAACCGATCGCAGGAAGGACTTGATCTTTTCTACTTGCCATCTTCCGCTTATATTACTGGCACACCCCACACTTATATTTGACAAGCGTCCATCGCGACCGAGGTGTAGGATTTCTACAGTAGGAATGTCTTGAGAAACCCACGGAAATTCCACTGTATTTGGAAGCAGTGGTTTTAACACTAGTCGCACAATCATTTTCGATAATTACGCGTAGCTGAAGGGGCAGAAAATCGTCACGGTAACACGTAGACATTATGTGTTGGCATGGTTCAAGGCCGTAGAATTCTGAGGATCAATTATACCTTATTGACGATAGCTGGAATGCTCATTGCAAATTGTGTCTCCCCGATTTGGTTAGACTTGATACGACTCTCGCACGTTCTCGCTTACGTTCACAAGTCGCACTTTATCTATAAAGTGACATCGCACAATATACCACTATTGAGCCTTCACAATGTCGGCAGGCGGATCGAACATAGAGCACTCGTCTCTTATACAAAACGAGCTTTCAGTTGACAGGTTGTATTCACGCATGACGCCTATGGACTGCGCTTCATTTATATGATTTTCATCACTGGACAATAGACGACCGACTTATTGGATTACAGAAGGGCTAGGGCATGTGGTGCACAGAAGCAGCATTAGATTTGGTTGTGGTAGGAATCAGTTGCATCATCACCTATCGGAAACAGTGCTATTCTAGTGCGCGCAAATATCAATTATATTTACGCTTCATATTCTTTTGTGCCGTTCTGGACCCACGAAAAGTTTGGTGCTGCGATAAATGGGACGAGAAGCTGAGTTCAACAGGTCTAACGAAAAAAGCCCTTAGATATTGACAGTTAACAAACGACATACGTCAGATCCCGTACGTGCAGACCAAACGAGACAAGTTGAAGATAGTTAAAGACAGAAACCAATCTAGAAATCGGGACATTCTTTGAAAGTAGGTGTCAAGTTAAGAAGTTGCAAGGGTGTTTAAAGATTTTCGTTTGCACACGGTACCTTCTTCGACTCTCTCGATGAAGAAAAATGCCCTGCAGCCTTTTCAACAGAAAACTTCTCGATGACCTTCTCGAGCCTCTGGATAGTTCTCTCGTACTCCTCAGCCATTGCCACCAGTCTGTTATTTTCGACTTGCATACATTCTATTTGCTCTTCGAGTTGGGCAGCTTGCTGTACTCTTCGCAAGCGACATCTCTCCGCGGACTCACGATTCCGCAACCTACGCAGGATTCTACGTTCCGCGTCTGTTAATTTCGCGTCCTTCCGGCGACCTTCACGAATAGCGCGCTCGCGACGCTCCAGGATACTTTTTGCTGACGGTGGCATGACGACACTAGCTTCAGACTTGACCTTCTTGACGGGAGATGATCCCGTTCTTGAAGATAAGAAATTTGCGGTAGACGACGCCTCCCGATAGATTCCAAGATTCTGATACAATCGTTTTGTGCCAACATTCCAGGAGCTTTGAGGAGCTTCGATGGTGAGAGAAGAGCGCGATGAGAGGCCATTGGAATTATCCCCACTGGAGGAACCCCTTGTGACCGGATCAGCTGCTGAGGAACTCATCGCCATGCTTGGACGGTGGTCTTGAGGCATCGATAGACGTCCGACCGAACTAATACCAACACCACTGGTCTCCAAATCTTCAGGTCTAGTTTCAATGGATGAGTCGTGACCGACGCCAAGCTTTCCTTGGGTCGCAAACTCTAGGCCATCAGGATGCCTCGAAATAGAACCCGGTCGCATGCAAGCGGATATAGCTGCAGCAGCCGCTGCTGCAGCATTAGCATCGTCTCTCGTCTTGTGTGGGCTCATGCCCACCGTGCGGCCAGGCGATATGGAGTCATCGAAGCTCGTTAGAACTTCTGTCTTAGCAGAATACTGAGCAGCTCCTGCCTGCCCTTGAGACATAATGCTGAAAGGGGATATGTCATCCTGTACTCCTCGCGGCGAGGGTGCGAACTGTTGGGCGAGATAGGAGTGCGGAAGCGAGGAGACGGCGCAACGTCCGAGCCCTGAAACGGGCTGAGCGTTGCTTGTCACAAGGCTCACGCGCATTGGCGCGACATCAGAGGCGACAAGTGTACCCGAGCCTTGATCGTTTTGTTGGTGCTCGCGCTTGTGGATACCCTCCGTATAGGCAAGGATTTCATCTAAGATGTCGGTCATGACGGAAACCGAAGACCACGCCTCGTCGGGGTAAAAAGTGCCGGCACAGTTTCTGAGAGACAGAGCGGGGATGATGACGAGGCAGCGTGGGTGGAGGTGCAGTGTGGTTAACGGGGGGAGCTGGGGATGAAAAGCAGAGGTTGGTGGAAACTCTACCACGGCAGGCCCGTAGATAAATAGAGGGGCGACGTTCTGAAGTTAGAGGTGTAGTAAGATTCTACATTATGTAGAAGAATACTGTTTAGGTAGGTGCAAAAGTGACGATCACCACACTGCTGGCATTTGAAAGCGCCCAAGCGCAGCGCTCACCCCAGTTGCAGAGTTACTGTACGCCATTTTCTCCACTATGTCCTCGCCTTGTGCCCCAAAATACGCGGCATTTGAAAGCCATTCCTCGATTTTTTACCAGTTTATGTCACTCGTAGGTAATCACACACGGCGCATTTGTCACGCTGATCTCACTACTACTAACTACTGGCCCTCAGCTAGTCCACGATTAATTGTTATGTCAGAGGATAGCGTCAAGTTGAAACTTGTACTGACTCTTTCCTCGTATGTATAGTTCCTCACTTACATATCGTGTAAGTTGTTCTTTCTTTCTGTAATCTGATTGACATAATTGCACATTTCCCCGAGAGTTTCATAAAGCCATTCCAATCCTCTGATTGTTTTTGCGGGTCGGGAGAAAAATAATGTCTACATTACAATTTCTCAAATTTATTCCCAACGCCCTCTATCATATTATCACTAGTGCTATGTACTGGTGGGTACGAACGTACCAGAATGATATAATGCCACGGCTGCTATTCTGCTTGCCAGTCGAGTGGGATCTTCTATATTGGCTGTTGGTCACTGATTTTTAGTATCACAAAAACTGCTTCTGCCAATAGCGCCATCGACTCTGCCCGCGTGTACTGTGCTTTCTGTATATAGGTTCCAGGAATACATGCCTCGTTGGGTATCCATCTCGAGATATTAGTGGAAGGATATTAAATTTAATTATCTAGTATTGATTCAACGTTTCTGCAGTGTATCCCCCCAAATTACAATTGCGTTGAAGTAAACGAAAGAGTCTGAAACTCCAAAGAACATAAAGATGTCCTCGCAGTTACGGAAACACTAAACGAAGAATAGCATTGAATTTAGTAATTGTTTTAGGTTTTTTCCTGATCTTTCAAAGCTTTCTCCATCAAAACACTTTCACCGAAATCATTTATCGTAAAGTTTACGTTGTTGACGGGCAAGGAACTACTGTAATGAATCCCAACCAAACCTAAATTTCGGACCATGGTAAATGGATTAGTGGTACTCCAAAATTACGAAGTGCAAGAGGTAATTTCCTAAGGTGTGAGAGACTTTACCGTTTTAAGACTGCAGCCAACCAAGTTCTACTCCGTGTCACAGAAAATTGCCGCTTATTGGTTGTTGCCAATATTCAGCTTACAAAATACTACAGGAGATTGTAAGGCGCGCCACCAATATGCTGTCTATTGGACATTCGGCCTTATATGGGGTCAATTCTCGAGCAGATATTAGCAGTATATTATTGTGCCAAGTGAACCTTGTCTTTGGAATGTGGACCCTTATCGAGGGTTCATTTCTGAGCTCTGTATGCTGAAGTCGATGGATTAGGATTAGGGGGTTCGTGGGATACGGATTGAGGAATTAGGGTTTTTTTAAAGGAAAAGGTTCATTTTGCTGGTAATGGTTCAACGAAACGTCAACTTCGGTTTGTTTGCAAAATCTGAACCATTAACAGCAAAATGAGCCATCTTTGCAGGCTGATAACGCAGAAAGATATGTCCTGCACAATAAGGTGTTTTTTCAAGTAGTTCGCAAGTACTCTCCATCCCCCCCTATCCCTGACCCCCTAATCCCTAATCCTTTAGAAAACCTCTATTTCCCCAATCCCTATTCCCCGAACCACCTAACCCTAATCCATTGACCTTAAAATACAGGGTTCAGAATTGAACCCTCCACAAGGGTTCATATTCCAAAGGCAGGGTTTATTTTGCACAATAATGTACCATTACTACAATGTAGGTAGGCGTGCTATGAGTAGTCTAGTAACCCATTACATCTTTAAGCAAAAGAAAGTATCAGAACCTAGAATTTTTGCACAATTCTCGTCGACTAGGGGAGGCGTCTTGTTTCGTCTCAGTAGGAGAATGGGTGGTCTGTTGGATAAATTTAGCTGTTTATGGTGTCTACATTAAGCTTTTGAGTTTGTTCATCTGGACGCAGTGGAGCCTTGTGCGAAAATCGAAGGGCTTTTCGCGCAGTTGTGGTTTAAGTGTGACGGAGTCTGCAACCCCGCGTTTTGATATCATAAAAGGTGGCGAGGCAACATACACGCCTTACAATTACCATATTCCTCGTACATGTCATATATTTTGCATAAAATTTTCGGTCCTCAGGTGGCCGCATATTAAGCCAATTGCAATGCCTAATAGACACTAGCCTGGTGCAGTGCCGCTCAAATTTACCTTTTGCACTGCACTGTACTGATGGTATACACAACCCAAAGATCGAATCTACCAGGTCTATCCACGGCAATCGAAGTAAAGAAGCCATCTCTGCCCAGACCAAATTCAATATATTTTAATCTTTGTCAAAAAGGCATTGCCGCTCGCACCATTGACAAGGGAACAAGTTTGTAAACTCTCCACCCGAATACTCAGTTTGCTGATGTCAGCATGAATTGTGTGATGTAACATGCTTCTCAATCCCTCCCTGACCGTGAAATGAATTTGTGTCAGCAGTTATTCTGTATTGGGAGCACAACTTGTCTAGTATATGAAATCAAATAAAATCAGAATCCTTTTAAAGGGGTGTCTGAAGTAGCTCTGCGCTCAGATCCGAGGGAGGATCCCTAGGATTCCAGTGATACATGCAGTGGCCCAGGCAAAACTCCGGGACATGATCGTTCTAGTATATGCTGGAAACGTTGAATTTTCCCCGTCAAAATTGTACCAATTACACTTGCAGTATGTCAGAAATAGCGAGTGAATTCAGATGCTATTCTTTTACTGAAAAAAACATGATGTCTCTCCGTTGAATTGAAAAGATGCGTTGTATTGGTGTTAGAAAGCTTGATGTCCGCTCTGCTCACGGCAAGCGTATATGCACTTCACAATCGATGCGGTTTTGATTTCCTGCCTCCTTTCAAATTAGAATCTGACAGATGAAGAGTCACTGTTTCGCTACGCACAACGAGAACACAATACACTCATTAATTGCAGACGAATTTTCGAGCATTCCGTCATCATGCCACGAGAGAGGATATAGTATTGCTCGAACACAGGTGCTTGGTGTCACCGTAACCCATAAGAGTTTTAAGGACGGGAATCATTTGTCTCTGTTCAATTATCTCTATATCTTCGAATACTGCAGTGTACATAGCGTGGTAGTTTTGGAAAGGGCAAAGCGTACAGTTCAGGATCACGCAACAATGAGCTCATAACCGAGAATTACACAAAGTATGTCTACAGAGATTATCGTAGGAATATTCAATCAATGCAAGCTTGTCTAGACTAATGAGACCGTCCTGTACAGAGACGAAAAGCTAGTGTCTGTTGGCCTTAGGTTTTGCCTCATATGTGGCCAACTGACCATCGAGAAAGTACGTGAATTATATAATACATATGGTGAATTTGCTAGTTGTTGTACGTGTAATTTCCCCCACCCCCTTCTAAGTATCAAAATGAAAAGTTGCAAATTTCGTTGCACTCGAACTCAGACTGTACAGTACAATAAGTCCACTGAGTTTTTCTACAGCTTCACTCGAAACTCGTGGAGTACTCTATCCGGACAGAAAGTAGATACCGAGAACAGCGAATGTGGACGTCTCCTTGACCCTTTAATATCTCCGCGAAATTTGATCTCGTAAGAGACCAGATGTCTAATACACACTACGGAAAGCAAGTAGCTCTATTTACACTGGTCGAAAGTGCACATTACAGTCTGCTGCTTGTGAGTAGTGCGGGTCTAATGTTGCTTCAGTCGATCTACTTCAGTTCTCGAAATCTCAGCAAGAAATTAGAAAGCAAGGTATATGATTTTGCTCGGCTAACGAACCAAATTGGAATCCTAACTTTATCTGTTAAATCTCGGACCAACATGAAGATCGAACCTTGTGCGTAGATGCTGAGAACTTCCGAAGCGTATCTCAGCTTCGCGCGCAATGATTAGTTGTTCTATGTGCTCTATCTTAACAGCAATGGCGAATATTATTGAATTGAAAGTAGTAAAGCAGTCTCATCTAAAGTAATCACATATAGTGCACCCAGACACGAGCTTGTTGCCACGTTTGCAGGCTCGGAGGTTTTCATTATTTCGCACCGGAATAATACTACTTCTGCACAGATGCGCTGCGATATAAAAAAACATGCATAGGGTTGCGTTGCGATGTTTGCTTGTAAATCCTAAAACGTTGCAGGGTCCAACGCAGACACAGAGTTCTATTAATTGATTGATTCTAACATTTTTTGGATGACCGATTTCATCTTGTGATACTCTGTCTTTCTTTTTGCAGAGGAAGGGGTAGTTGCACAATTTCTACAGAGGAAAAGCTGCTATTTCACCACTTTCCAGTTTCGGACGAAGAGCAAGTTTCTGGATAGCGTGGAAGAACCACAGACAGAATGTTGTCTTACACCTTCGTAAATTGGAAGTCCCGTTCTGTGTGTACGAGCACCCTTTCGTTCAAAATCTTCCTCCCTACATTTTGGCAGCATTCGGTTTTTGAGAACGAATGCGATGCTCCATTTGTTTGTTTGAGAGAGAGAGATCCACATGTGGCACCCAGCGGCGTGCAGTTGGGGTGGCCTTGTTGTGCGCCATAACACAGTAGTTACGATACTACTAACATCTTTGTTAGTCTCTTAGAAATGCTCTCTGTACTCGTTTGCATCAATGTACATTCCGGATATCCTCATTCAGCCACTTGAACTTCAACCTGATGTCTGTAGAGGTTCACTACTGGTACACACAAATCAGGCAGGCGTGTTCTTCAGAGTAGTTCAACCTAGGATGAAGTGAGGAGATCTTTTAAATGAGAGAAGGCTGCAGCACCTCATAGTTTTCTAATGATCTGCAGTAAGCTCTCCGGGTCTATTTTGCTACCCGAAAATGATTTGGTGTAATGTTCTGCATGGGAGAGTAGCTGAAATATAAGTATGTATCTGTCAAATATACCAGACCAATGACGAAGCGCAGGGACTCATTTCTTTGTTTCTCTGTCCCATGACGGAAGAAGCTCGACAGCGGAATGAGCGCCTGACACTTTTCACATGTTTGTCTTTATATCAGTCACTAAGTGATAGACAACTTGAAAACATTGCATCTACCGCATCGATTTCTGTTCGGTTATGGCAGCTCAAGGGCTGCTACGGATGTGTAAGCCAAGAGCTAGCCCCACACGGTGGGGAGTAGGTGCTGCTCAGGTTTCTTCGCGGACTGGGTGAGATCCGGGAAAGAGGGCGTCATCACCGGTCAACCGTTTCTGCCTAACGGTAGCGCATTTGCCGCTAGTTATAAGTACCGACACTCAGTTAGTCTGAATCCTTCCATTGGGTCTCTCGGTCCTCGCCTATGATATCCCATTCCTGCAAGTTCGAGATTCCGAGAACCGTAATGCCCTTCAGGCGCCGCTGGAGGCCCAGTGAACGGCTCAGAACGAGGTCCCGCTGATGGGCCGCAGACATTGGAGGCACTCTCAGAGTTAAAGTCTTATTGCCGTAGCGTGATAATTTGCCGCCTTCAGAGGGCAGATGGATTGGCTCAACGTCTTCTGTTGTTGCTGGTGCCTCCAAGCCCTCTGCGGCATGCCTGACCGAGTTTTGACCCCTTCTACTCGTTTGTCGGGAGCACTTTCGGGAATTACAAAAATATACGCACATCGCCTGATGCGCTGCGTTGTACATTCTGAATAGTACGCCCTATTCAGCAATACTGGGTTCTGTGGCCTTCTTTTAGATGTGTGCAGACCAGGTATTTTGGTAGCGTATTTCAAAGCCCCCAGAGAGCTATGTACTGCCGAGTAAGAAACTATATGGGTCTCGTGTTTCCGAATGGCGATGGATCCCTACAGTTAGCATGAGCAAGCTGCAATCAGAAATGTAGAAAACGAGAAATGGAGCGGGCGAAGCTGGTGGTATGGTTTTTCAACATGGAAGTTCTGTATATGTTTCGGGGACTTCAAAAAGTGAGACTAGCCAGATGAAATAAAACAAGTTAACGCCACTTGTTGAGGGTATAGCCTACATAAATCTTTCATTGTTCATTTTTGGTCTGCCACAGCTAGTCCTCACTTCCTAGTTGACCGCGCCTATACGTTAAGGGGGCTTACATAATGCTTTTCTCATACTTAAGGGGAAATCATATGCCAGATGCGGCTCATAAGTTGGGAATACCGGTCAGAATGTTTGCCAGAATAGTTCTAGAAACGTGTGGCTATAGAGTGTAGAAGACCGGCTGTAGCTCCATTAAGCGATTAAGGGAAAAGGCGAGACCTGGCACAACTTTGTACTCTATGAATGGAAAAGCGTACAGGACGCTAAGGGAAAGCTTACTGCTGAAAAGGGTAGGACCCTCAAGTACCACACTTCCATATGTAACTGTGACATTGACTTTCAACGCTGATGGTGCCACGTTGTCGCAACTATACGTGAACATTAAGTTGAACAAACTGGACATGCCTATGTGTTCCTTGCGTAGCTCTCCTGAGACATTATGCCTATTCTGCATTGGCCCACCCTCTACTCCCTGTACTATTTGTACACGATGCAGTTTTCACTTTGCCAGTCTGGTAGCACGCATTCTTGGTATGAAGGTAATCCAGTGGCAGGTCTTAGCGGTACACATTGAACTGATTTGATATTACAAAATTTATTTGTTACGTAGTCGAACTGTGAACCGACCGAAGTTGAGAACTGAGAGAATTCCCGCTGGTTTTTCAATCTTATTAAATTAGTATTTCATTCTCTTGTCATTGAGTACCACTCATGTCTTTGGTTACGCATCCGCAGTCTATACTCATTTCAATGCGCCATAATATTACTGCACAGTTTTTATCCATTATACATGCATTCAATCTGATTAACACTTAAATTTCTGAAATTATGGCAACCGGTGGTGGTTGGTTTTGGGAAAGCACGCTGATGCGGTGTTAGTTGACCTTTCTCGGCACACGTCATGGGTGACTACCATCTAAAGATATAAATAAAACCTTTTCTTTGGGCCAGATTCTAGGACGTCGCTGTTTTTCTTTACCAAGCATGTACCCTTATTGTAGTAACCCCTGTTTTTGTGAGCAATAGATGGGCGTTAAGCTCTTCGTGCTTCTATCAATCAGCTCTCGTATGAAGGATATGTCTGTGCTTCCCTGATTCAAACTGGAGCTGGCGCCGTCAAGGCCAGCGGATCTATGCGACTCAGCTAGCTGCCGCCCCTGTCTTTCGTTTGTTTACGCTTTTCGGTGCAAGTTCCTCTGAGACTGCTCCTTCGCTAGTCGCTAACAGCACGTGATTCCCAATCCTGACAGAGTCTTCGACGCGCACGAGATTCCCTCCAACTTGCAGACGTAAGCGAGGGGCCATAGAGCTCCGCATTTACTGTGTATGACTGAATAAGGGCGACACGGCACGTGAATGGCGGACTTTTCTGGGCAGAACAATCCTGTGCTGTGTCGTGTCTATGTGCATTATTGTCCTTCATTCTACAACATGTGCAGACTGCCAGCTCCTTCGTAAGTTACGGTATGGAGGGTTTTAGTGGGTATTCCGTTTCCAATGGGCAGCTGTCTCTCGGGCCGGCAGAGCTGTCGAGATTTTGATTGTGGATGTGGCCATTTCTCTGTTGGATGGTGAATATTTTTGAACTCTGGGAAACCAAATCCCCTCTGAGAACGCAGGTATATCGATTTTAATCGTTCTTTGTCTCTAATTGTCGTTGTTTATCACACTCGCACTATCATGCCAAGGGAACAGGTGTGAAAAGGGAAATTTGGAATTTTATTATTGCAAGCTGTCAGGAGGGAATGCTGGCTGTCGAGTCGCTGTGAAATAAGTTGAGGGCAATGAACTTATTGAGTGAAAGACCACCACAGGGTCTCGCGTTCCAAATCACAATAGGAACTTGGATTGTTGGCTAGTATAATTAATTCGGGATTTCCATCCACTTGCTGACCACATGGACCAAATCAACTTTTTTTTTTGAGAGACAAGATGTTGCAGGATAGATACTATACAATTACAGTCACCTAAACTGCGAAGTCAAGTGCTCTGCTTCTTCTGTGTTTTCACATACCAAAGTCCACCACGCTCCGTTCGTGGGTAATGCTTCCGATTCCGTATCCAGATCTTTTCACCTGTATCTCCGTCGTAACCTCTAGCTTATCTGTATTTTACCAATGAAATACCTGAGAACAGAAGCACAGGGGATCAGGCTCCTAGTTTCCTAAAAAGGCCTGTTGCTATATACCGCAAGGAGGTAGCAGGGTTTAAAATATCAGTGGTGCAAAGAACACAGTCCTCACCCGAGTTGTTGGACAAGTTATAGTATATTGAAAACAGATAAATAAGCGTCATTCAAGGTCTACGACCCGTACTCCCCCATTTCTACTCTTAACCGGAGAAGTCTCATAGCCTTGTCAACTGGGCATGGAAGAAGAAACTGTCGAGTAATCATCTGGCTACGAACTTTATTTATTTAATTGCTCTGTTGGCCTACGAAACCAGAAAGTTCAGAAACGTGGAACAATCTTTCTTTTATGGGTCAGTTCCATGTGAAGAAATAAATCATTTGGTTTTGAATAATTGCTTTTCTATGGGAGAAACTCGGAATGTACCCCTTCCTTCCGTATCTTTTGTGCCTCTGATAGGAACCCGGAACTACTCGACAAAAAAAAACACGCTTTCTTCTGAGATTGCAAGGGAAAATAGCTCGGCAGTTTTTCACATCAATGAGATGAAGGTGATAGGTCCTCAACATGTAAGTACTGTAATAGACCGGCAAAGTAGTGCAGTATATGTAACGGATATGGTATGATATGGTATATGTGGAAAAGAAGGTAAGATTACATTCCGCAGCATTATTTCGCTTGATACGCATTTGCATATTGAGCATGATGTCGTGACAACTCTTACACTGTCTGCCAAAGTTACGTTGATTGTCGATAGTGACCATCCTGGCCTCTACACTTGAATTCTCTCGCCGCCATACAAGAGTACATTGATACTGTATGTACTGTGACCTGTCAGTATTGATATGCAAGTCTGAATTGTTGGCTTTAATATCGTACGAATATAATTTACAGTATGACAAATATGAATGCGGTAAAGCAATTTTTCTGTGTAAGGTACCTGACAGTTTTCACTGGGTATGCAAATTTGTAGTTCAGTGACTACATTCTAGTAGGAAAATATTCCGTGATGAGAACGATTACAGTATATCTCATATATCATCCATATACCAAGCACAGTAGTTTTGCTAAATTACGAAACATAGTGTCATAGTCGTCCCAGACGAATTGACTAAGTTTATCTGAACGTATAATACATTTCCTTGTTGTGTAATAATCTCCTACCCCTCCTGAGACTCGAACCATTAGCGTCCTTAGATAGCTTGTCAGTGAAAGATGTGTAGCACATAAAAAATCAAAAAAGTATATGGGGTGACTTACATACGCGTAAAAACTTACATGTAAGAATAATTACTTTGAATGCGAAAAAATCGCTTGGCGGGATCGGCACCTGAATACCGGGACGCAGTGGATGTGCTCACCAAGTTCTGGGATTTGTCAGTTGAAAGTCCTTTGAGTATTACTCATTGATCCCTCTTCACATCACCTTGCAGATCATAATATCCATACATACTTTTACCCATGCTTTCAATTTCAACGTTTCTTGCGTGACAGAGGTCCAGAAGTACCTATCACAGTGCCTGTAAAAAACCAATCCAAATCCTCACATTGAATGGCTGGACAGCTCATTTGAGGACTGCTATTGAAACGAAACCTACGGGTTTACAACTCTCGTACGACATGGATGGCCGTAGACTTCATGAATTGGACTCGCAGAATAGGCACTTCTGGGAGATTTACTGTGGATCTGTAAAGGGACCCGAGTCTCTCTCTGATACATACCGGGATATTCTTTTGAAACGGTTAGGTTTCCAGCGAAACTATCCTTCGTGTGGGCGTTGCATGAAACGCGCTTTGGTTGTGCTTGCTCGTAAACCAGAGAGCGAGAAAAGCTCTCGCTAGTCTCGGCATCTGCTTGACATAACTCTGCCTGCATTGACGTACGCGGCATGACGCAATCCTCCGTCCAACAATAACCCCTTCCCTTCCATCACACCACCTGTTCCGCCTCACCGTAGCGATAACCAACTGTCAACAATTGTTCTTGCTCAGGCCAAACTCTCAGGATGTCGCTCATTGCACAACCTGAACTCCAGCTTGTCTTGTCTCCGACTTTACGCGCTGGGCTTTGCGCTCATTTCGCCCCCTTAACACTGCGGGACTACTCTTGACTACGCCCATCTTACCGTGCGAGCACGCCGTTTACAGTTACGTTGACTGGCGCAAGTGCCGGTATCCGCCCGAACCGGATGCATCCCATCGACCATCGCTACTTGCCGATCTCACTGCTGGAACTGGGACTGACGCACGCTGACACACTCTGACGCACCCGCTGCAAAACGCTGCACCACAACCGCCCCCCATCTATGAAACAGCGCCTTGTCTTACGCGCCGACGAGAACCCAATATCTACATCCCCACTGCGCTGCCATCGCGGCCTGCGCAGGTGGAAAGCCATGAAAGGCAAGTGCGCGGTTTGCGAGGAGCGGAGCGCCGAGAAAGCGTGACGAAAGGTTGATGGTGGCGTGCCCGGGACCGGAAGAACACGGCCGTGGCATGGACTCAGGGGGCATGATACAACGTTGTTTGTTATTTTCTTTTGGCGGGGGAGAGCCGCACATGGAGGCTTCTCAGAGAGCACCACAGTCCTCGCCAAGAGATTGCACGGGCACGACTGAGTTGACGAGTATTCGACCGCGCGCGCGCAGTGGTGGCACGCCGATGCCACCGCGTCAAACCATGCCAGCATCCTCGCGCACCCATATCATAGGTGAGCATGCAGCCCAGTTTAGGCAATGCACAGGACTGGTGTGGCAGGGGAGGTTGTTGAACGAGGGGGGAGGCACGTCTGGGGATGTGTTGAGGGTGACGCGAGGGCGGTGGAAGGCAAGGTGGGCAAGGGGGTGTGCGAAATGCAAGCGAGTTCCCGTGAGCGTGTGTGGGGGAGGGGTGACGGTAGATGGAAATTGGGGAATGGCGGGAAGAGTTCCAACGCCTTGCGTTATGGGTATGAGGTGGGGTCGGGGGAGAAGAGGTGACGTTGTATTGAAGCAATAGACGGTTTTGGGCCGTTGCCGCGCAATTGTCCAACGCAGACACCTTTGGCGTTCCTCGCCCTTCAGGGAGTTGTACCTGTTGAGATCATCGTGGTCGGGCTGGGATGTGGACATCCATGCAAGTCGCGCCTCGTTTGATGCAGCCCCCACACATGCCCATTCCAGCTCCAGCTCCCCCCCCTGATGTTCCAAAACCTTCACAGCATCCTCTAGCAATTTTCTTCCCGCCGTACCAGTGGCGCCCTTCGCGCCACTCACACGCCTCCTCACCTCACGCATTGAACCCAAAAGCCCACGACCACAGGCGCCGCCGATACGGGGTGGCATTGCGCACATGCGGTGAACACCGTCAAAGATTTCCTCCCCTTCCCCCCCCCCCCCCGCGGGCCACCCCGCCAAACCTGTCCCCCCCGTCCCCCCCCCCCCCCCTCTGGTCAGCTCCCAGACTACGCGTGGGACCCCGTGACCGACCCGTATACAAGCGAGACCGGGACTGTGATGATAGATCCACGGCGATGTTGAGCCGACCACACGCAAGGTGACGTCGGGCAGCGCCGGGGCGGGCGTAACGCGACGGCGGAGCGGTGGCACGCGGCGTGGCTGCGGCGTCGTGAATCGTAAGGGGGTAGGGGAGGAAGAAGACAGGGGCGCAATCGATATTCTTATGCGTGCAATGCGGTGTTGTCCGTGATGGAAGGTGGATACGCGAGGCATGGCGTATGCGGTGGAAAAGGGGGGCCGGCGGGAGGGGAGGAGCGGGAACGATGTGTGGCATGCAAGGCATCACGTGAGTCCACGGAGGAAGGAAATGTGGATGTATCGATGTGGATGTCAACGTATCGATGCGGTGGAGTGTGTGCAAGGGCAAATGGTTGTCGGTATAAAAGCAAAATACAGTACGACAGCGGCTTTGAATTGTTTTGTGTGTTGAGCACTTGGCAAAAGTGTAATGCCGAGCATGTCATGTGCGACTTGTTGTTCCTTTTTTTGACTGCACAGACACTCGAGTGTTCACGACACGACACTACACCACAGTCCAGTACAATACGGTGCTGCGGTACGCCCACAGCACAACACAGAACAGGGTA
>JAUKWC010036599.1:0-15181 GCA_032356245.1 Endocladia muricata
AAGCGAATGACCAAAAATAAAATAGCGGCGGCGAAAAAAGGGAGCGTTTTTACGACAATTTTTTCAATCTTAGCATTCGTAAAGAACCAATACATCAACGGGATAACGCCCAAAAAAGTAATCGCATTCTCTTTCGACATCAGCGCAATAAAAAAGCAGACAAAGACTGCTACTTCCAGTGTATTATTTTTATTATAAAAAGCCTGCAAAGAATAGTAGGCTGCTGCCAGGGCACCCAATAAGGTAAGAATTTCATCCCGTCCTTTGATGTTGGCTACCGCTTCGGTGTGCAGGGGATGAGCCGCAAAAATTAACGCTGCAATGAGCGCTACCGTAAAAGCCCGAAGATCAGCGCGTTCCGAGCCCAATAATTTAAAAATTAAAAGGTAGACTAAAATGGTCGTGAGTCCATAGAGGAGAATATTGATAAAATGCCCGACGAACGGGCGGCCTTCGTACAAAATTTCTCCATTCGCATCCTTGGCGACTTGTCCCGTTGTCGTAAGTTTTTTCTTTTTGAATAATTGCCATTCCAGCGCAAACATAATCAGCGTGAAGGGACGGTAACGACCTCCGCTGACGAGTTTGTCTTTTCCTTCTACTTTAAAAAAACCTTTAAACGTATCATATTTTAAGATACCCGGAATACCCGAAATTCCCTGGGTTGTGTACATATTATCGTAGATGACGATGGCGTCGTCCTGCGTATACTCGTGGAAGAGGGTATTGCCGTAAAGCAAAAAACAAAAGGCCATTAACAAAGCTGAAATAAGGCCCGCCGCAGGAATCGAAGAAGTTGATTCTACGGAGACTGTATTTTTATTAACAGTACGCTTTGAGTGTTTTTTACCTTTAGGTGATTTTGCCATTTTGTAGATTCGTGGTTTACGAGGGTGAAAATATTGCTTTTTTATAACTTTGACCCCCAAGAGTCATATTTTAAGAAATTATTTTAATAAATAATCATGTCTGAATATCTACGCGTTTTATCATTATTTGTTTTTCTCTTAATTGGAGGATTTATACCGGCCCAGCAAA
Organism: Endocladia muricata; assembly: GCA_032356245.1. NCBI lineage: Eukaryota > Rhodophyta > Florideophyceae > Gigartinales > Endocladiaceae > Endocladia > Endocladia muricata. Next base: position 1,039 of record JAUKWC010036599.1, read on the forward strand.
CGGTCGGACTATTTCAGAATAGTCCGGAGGCTTACAACGGATATACGTTGTTTAGTAATGACAAAACTACCTATCTGATTGATAATTGTGGAGACGTGGCACACACCTGGGAGAGCAATTATGTTCCCGGAAATTCTTTGTATCTGTTGGAAAATGGAAACTTGTTGCGCACCGCAAGAATTAGTGGAGACTTCAGTGGCGGCGGAATTGGTGGCCGAATTGAGTTATTCAATTGGGCGGGAAATCTATTATGGGCCTACGATCATGCGAGTTTTGATTACCATCACCACCACGATATTGAGCCGTTGCCCAACGGAAATTTTTTGCTCGTGGCCTGGGAACGGATGACGCAGGAGGAAGCGATTACCAATGGCAGAAACAATGCGACGGTTACGGAAGACGGTATCTGGCCCGAACAAATTATTGAAATTGAAATGGTCGGCAATTCGGAAGCCAACTGGGTGTGGGAATGGCATCTGCGGGATCATCTGGTGCAGAACTTTGACGAGGCCAGGGAAAATTTTGGGATAGTGGCCGATCATCCCGAGCTGGTCAATTTTAATTATCCACCGGGTAACACCCAAGCCGACTGGAACCACGTCAACGCCATCAGCTATAACGCAGCGCTGGATCAGATTGCCATCAGTGCGCACCGGTTTGATGAGGTTTGGATCATTGATCACAGTACGACGAGCGACGAGGCCGCCGGACATACGGGAGGAAATTCGGGAAAAGGTGGAGACTTGCTATACCGCTGGGGAAATCCGCTGGCGTACGACCGGGGCAACGCCGTCGATCAGACCCTGTTTGATCAGCACGATGTTCGCTGGTTACCGGCGGGACACCCTTACGCCGGACAACTGATGGTATTTAACAATAATGCATTGGAGATGCAATCGGCGATTGATATCTGGGAAACACCAATTCTGGAGGACGGAAATTATGAGTTGAATGACGGAACAGCGTTTGGTCCGACCGATCTGAGCTGGCGGTATACCCGGCCCGAATTATTTTCTGTTAGAATATCGGGCGCGCAACCGTTACCCAACGATAATATTTTGATTTGCGAAGGGCGTACCGGAGAATTTACGGAAATCACCCTGGACGAAGAAATCGTATGGAATTATATTAATCCGGTAGACCGTAATAATGGCCCGGTTAGTCAGGGAACTCCTCCGACGGGAAATGATACTTTTCGGGCAACCCGCTACGGGGCAGATTACGGGGCTTTTACGGGCCGGGATCTGATACCCGGATTACCCATCGAATCGAATCCGCTGAATGATGATTGCGAGACTTTTGTGACAACGAATATTATAGTAGAAAATGTTCCCACGGATATCCGGTTGGTGAATACGCTAGTGGACGAAAGGTTGGTTATTGAGAATTTAAAAAACAGAGAACTGAAAATTGAAGTGTATGATTTGTTGGGGAATAAAGTGGTAAGAAAATTTTCTAATGCTCCGGTTGTCGAAATAGAGACGGCAATTATTCAAAGCGGAATTTATCTGGTACGAGTTGGAGATATTCGAAGTAAAATTTGGTGGAATCTTGGTAAGGTGATTAAGGTTTATTAAATTTCTTTACCGATTAAAACAAATGTGAATATTCCCGAGCAGAAGCCTTCCTTTTCCCCTAAACGATTCAATCAATATTCAAAATTGATTACTCGAAATTCAACATTCCCTATTCCAGCTCATGATCTCCCCGGTGCGCCTTATACCGTCCTTTCCCAAATTTCGTCCCGTTAAATTCCGTCGTCGCTTTTAACAAGCCCCGTTCTACCTCCGGCAATTTTCTAAACTCCTGGCATTTTTTAGAACAACAATCATCGTATTTCGCGGCGCATTTTTCGCATTGAATAAAAAGAATGTGGCAGGCATCGTTGGCGCAATTGATATGGGTATCACAAGTGTCGCCGCACTGATGACAACGGGCGATAATTTCCTCGCTGATTCGTTCGCCCATCCGCTCGTCGAAGACAAAGTTCTTTCCTCTGAATTTATTGGGTAATCCTTTTTCGTTGACCTGACGCGCGTATTCGATGATACCTCCGTCCAGTTGAAAGACGTTTTTAAAACCCCGGTGCTTATAGTAGGCACTCGCTTTTTCACAGCGGATTCCGCCGGTGCAGTACATTACGATATTTTTATTCCGGTCTTCCGCCAGCATATTTTCGATAATGGGCAGTGATTCGCGGAAGGTTTCCACGTCGGGCGTAATGGCTTTTTCAAAATGTCCGACTTCGCTTTCGTAATGATTACGCATATCTACAATGACGGTGTTAGGGTCTTCCGCCAGTTCGTTAAATTTTTCTGCGTTAACGTGCGTACCGCCATCGGTCACATCAAATGTATCGTCGTTTAATCCGTCCGCTACAATTTTATCTCTGATTTTTATTTTAAGTTTATAAAAAGATTTTCCATCGTCTTCGATCGCAATATTCAAGCGTATACCATGCAAAAAATCAATTGTATATAAGTTTTCTTTAAACGCTTCGAACTGTGTTTCCGGTACCGAAATCTGCGCGTTGATACCTTCCTTCGCCACATATGCCCGACCAAAAACATCCAATTCCTGCCAGTCCGCAAACAACTGGTTGCGAAAAGCCTGCGGATCGGTAATCTTCGCATATTGATAAAAAGACAACGTCGTCCGGGCCTCCGTACTTTGCTGCAATTGCTCTTTTAAAACTTCCTTGTTTATTTTATTATAAAGTCGTTTTTTCATTTAAGTAATATTTAAATCGTTCACGATAAAAAAGTGTACCCGATAGAAACCATCATTTCCCCACTTCCTCATTCAATCAGTATTCATTATTCCCTAAGTCAATATTCAATATTTATTCCCTCGTTCCCCTCGTTCTCCACCAACAAAGTTACCAAAATCCCTTTTCACAAACCACCTACTCAACCCTCACCATTTTTACCACTGTTCCAGTACCGCACCGCCACTCATTCTATGGCCCGTATCGGTTTCAATGAGCGTCACCCACGGTTCAATATTTTTTTGTAAAATTTTTCCGACTTTTACCGGAATGATTTTGTCCCGGCGACCTAAAAAAATGACAACTGGAAGTTTTTGGGATTGAATGGACTTTTTAACCGTTGGTAAATCTACCTGAAAGCCAGCCAGTGAAAGCCAGTAAATTTTGACTTGCTGTCGTCGTGCTTTGGTTTTCAAATAAAATTCTGCGAAAGAGTAAGTACTTGGGCGCAACCATTTTCGACGATGTAACCATCCTGCTAACGGTAATAAACGGTGCGTGTGATCGAAGAGTCCGCTTGTCAAATTTCGGAACCATCCGGGAATCCAGCCAACGGTCATCAGTCCTGGATTGACGATTCCATCGGGAGCGAGTAAGAAAACCTGATCGAGTTGTTTTTTAAAAAAAGGAATCTGGGTGAGTACCAGTCTGCCGCCGAAGCTATGTCCCAGTAAACTAAAGTGCTGATGTCCGGTCCGCTGCAAAACCAGCTGAATTATGTTGGTAAAATCCGTAATGGTGAACATTGATTTACGCCATATTGTTTTACCGTGCAGGGGCAAGTCAATGGTCCAGGTCGTAAATTTATCCTCTAAAAAAGCTTGTGCCGGATCGTAATATTCGACCGTACAACCATAGCCGGGAAAGGCAATTAATAATGGTTTCCCCCGGCCACTAATCTGACAGTAAATTTTGTGGACGTCGTAGTCTATCGTGACCTCTCGCTTATTTTGTTTAAAACTCAATTAATTATTTTTATGAAAAATATATGCTTTCTTTTTTTCGGTCTCTCTCTATTGACCGCCTGCAATTCGGTAAAAGATTACCAGTCTTCTTCTCAGCCGGTGACCCACGAACTTTGGGATACGCTCGTCAAAACGCACGTTACCGAGGCCGGGGTGGTGGACTACGAGGGGTTTATTCAAGATAAAGCAAAGCTACAAAACTATCTGGATTTGCTGAGCAGTGCCCACCCAAACGAAACCAATTGGTCCAGAGACGAACGGTTAGCCTACTGGCTCAACGCTTATAATGCTTTTACCGTTAAACTGATTGTGGATAAATACCCGGTGTCCAGTATCAAGGATATAAAAAGTGGAATTCCATTTGTCAACACGGTCTGGGATATTAAATTTATAAAAATCGAAGGAGCAAAATACGATTTAAATAATGTCGAGCACGGTATTATCCGTCCGCAATTTAAAGAACCCCGTATTCATTTTGCGGCCAACTGCGCGGCGATTTCCTGTCCCCGTCTCCGCAACGAAGCCTACACTGCCGATCAGCTGGATCAGCAACTGGACGATCAGGCCCGGTACTTTTTACAAAATAAGGGAAAGAATCAAATTACGGAAAACAGCGCAAAATTATCTAAAATCTTAAAATGGTACGGTGGAGATTTTGACGAATACGGCGGAGTTAGAAAATTTGTCAACGACTACGGTCCGGCGCAGATCGCCAGCTCGGTGGAACTGGAGTATCTGGATTATCTCTGGCCGCTTAACAACCAGGATATAAATAGTTATGAGGTACCGAAAGAAGATTAGAGGAGTTTTGGAAGATAGTTAACGTAAAAAGGAGGAAAAAGACATTGTCTTTTTCCTCCTTTTTACATACTAAAAACCATATTACTTAAAAGTAGATTTAGCGCCGATTTGTACGGAGAAGGTATGAATTCGATCCCGGTTGATTCCTAATTTTTTACCAAAAATTTCGTGCTGATAAACAGGTTGAATAAACAATGACCAGCGGGGTGAAATATATCGTTCTACTCCAATACCCAGGTTGGCGGTAAAGTAGTGGTTTCTCTGAAAGCTTCCACCTTCAAACAATCCTTCGCCGGCAATGTCTGCTTCCCGGAAAATTTCGTCGGGACTGTTGAGAGACGGTGCGCGCTCGGGAGTCGGACCGGAGAAAGCGGCAGTTCTGCTGCCCAGGTTATTTACGGTAATATTATAGTGGTTGAGCGCCAGTACATTTAAGGAAGCGCCCGTCACCGCGTGTATTTTCCATTTCTTATCGTGGTCATTTACCTGAAACTGCAGGTTCATTGGAATCGTTAGCAAATTTAGATTTACCGCATCAAATACGTGTGACTGATATCCGCTCGCAAAAGAACCATCGATATTGATATCTTCCTGCGGATAATAATTTATTCTACGATAAATCAGTCCGGTACTCACCGTAAGCTTTTCGTAATTCAGATCCAGTATAATTCCGCCTCCATATCCCAGTTGGTACTGCTGGTATCCATTGTCTTTGTATTGACTGGTGTTGGGTGTTTTGATATTATTGACATCCGCCGAAGTCATAGCTCCCAACCGGATGACGACGTCCCTCGTGAATTTTCTAAACAAACCAGCGTTTGACCAGTCGGTCGCATGGTTCAGTTCGGATAGTGGATGGGTGGGTAATGCTGCCGTAGATAAAGTAATTTGATCCGTAGAAACAGGAGAATACTCTATTGACGTTACCCGATTTTTTACCTCCGCTGTTATTTCTTTCTTATCCGCATCTGCTACAATTACAGCGTTTGTTTTTGATAATAGATTGCTTGCTGCGAGCAGGTTTGGCGTCTCTGTTTCATTTGTAAAAGCCGTAGAAGTGGTAGGCTTTTCTGATTTAGTAAGCGGGGCTGAAATTACCTGACGCGTATTGGTCGTTGTTGATAATAAATTTGTGCTGGCAACAACGTTTGTTTTTACTTTCGGAATTTCTGCTTCCTTTTTTGCTATGATATTTTTTTCTTTAATACCGCTGGGATAGCTGGGCATAAATTGAACGATCGTCAACATCAATAAAAGCATTAAGCCGAATTCCGTTGCTTTATAAGTAACAATTTTTCTCCGTACGTTGAATTCCTCTTCCAGTCGATGAGATAATAAGGTCCAGTGGGTGGGATTGTAAGGAATGTATAGATTAGATAAGTTGTCGGCAGCTAACTGGTCCAGTGCCTCGTCAGAAATTTCGGGCGTATTTAATTCTTTATCTATTTTAGATTCCAGAATATCCCAGGAATTGGCGTCGCCATTTATTTCCAGATCCTGCATTTGATTTCGAATAAGATCATCAAATCCGGAGCCTTCTTCCAGCGGGGATAAATCGTTGGATGCCGTTAGTTTTTCGGCAAACGAATCCCAGTCTCCGGGTGAGATATCATCCCCCAGATTATTGAGCGCCCCTCTCAGGTAATCATCAAATTCGTTAATCTCTGCCATTGCCAATGTGTTTCGCTGCCAGTATTGCTTTCAGCTTTGTTCTTGCTTTTACCAGATTAGATCTGGAAGTACTTTCTGTAATTTTCAATTGCTCCGCAATTTCGCGGTGGGAATACCCTTCGATCACGTACAAATTAAAAACGGTTCGGTATCCGGGAGACAGCGTCTGAATAGCAGACAATATTTCTTTTTCTCCACAAACACTGACCGCATCTGCGTCGTGACAGCTCAACTGATAAGCCTGATCGAGGTCTTCCGTGCGGCGGCGAATGGCTTTACGGTAAAAATCAATCGAAGTATTCACCATGATCCTTTTGATCCAGGCGTTGAGAGAAGTTCCCGGCTGGTATTTACTAATGTGCTTAAACACTTTAATAAAACCCTCGTGGAGAATATCGAGCGCATCTTCTTTATTATTCGCATAACGCAGACAAACGCCCATCATCTTACCGTAGTGCGCTTCGTAAAGTTGCTTTTGTGCCCACTTTTCGCCACGTACACAAGCCGTAATCAGACTTACTTCTTCCCGCTTAAACTGAATTGCTATATCCATTGGTGAATTTTTTCTACGTTTGCTGATTTTTCACCGTTCCGACCAGTTTTATTACAAGAATGTATTTTCTGGTTACGAAGTTTTTATAATTACTTCTCCAAAGGAACGATCTGATACTTTAATTAGCTGCCTTAAATGGCTGAAAACCGGATAATTAGCTAAAAAAAATATCCCAAACGTACGATGATTGAATCATTGCAGTGATTTATCGTTTAACAATGATAACAATCAAAGGGGAGACTACCAAAAGATTAAAGGGTTTTAACTGTCGTTAAATGGCTAAAGCGGATAGGGAAACATGGCAAAAAACCTAAAAAAGCGATACACCTGCTAACAGATATATCGCTTTAAAAAACATCGATTATGAATTACTTTTAGTTATCCCTCTTCTTCAATATCAAAAATGAAGGTCAATTTTCCACACTGCTTAGCCGGTGCCGTATAATCCCGCTCAAAACGGTATTGAGAAGCTACTTTTCTGGCTTTGCGCAAAGTTGATTTATTTTTAATAGTAGACAGTTCTTCGTTCAATTCGGAGAAGACCACTTTTCCACTTGGATTCACACAAAGATTGATCACAATTTTTCCGGTTTCGACCGTAATCTTTTTTACGTCCGCCCGCTTCACTACCCGGCGACCAAAGATTCCGTCACCGGAAAAGTCCATTCCCTGATCTCCCTCGTCGGCCACCCCATCCGTTTTGGAGTCGCCACTTTCAGAACTACCCGTTTTGCCTTCCCCTTCATTACTGACAGTACCGCTGGTTTCGGTACCCGCACCAGCAGAAGAGGTTTTTGTAGTTTCCTTTGGCTTTTCTACTTTTACTTCCTTCGCCGGCTTCGCTTTTTTCTTAGGCTTTTTTACCGGTACTTCCGGAATTTCTTCTACTATTTCCGGTGGTGCTTCTACTGGTTTTTCCGAAACTTTAGGCTTCGTTTTGACGGGTACTTTGGACTTTTCGTCGGTCAGTACCGGCTTCTTTTTAGCAGCGGGAACTGGTTTTGGCTTTGGCTTTGGCGTTTCTTTTACTTCTACTTTTTCCACCACTTCTTTCGCCGGACCGTTGGCCTCTTTATTCTTTTTGGTAGAAGATTTTTTAGCGGCACTTTTAAAGTCTCTGAAATCAACCACTACGGCGGTCATCTCCTTTTCGGGAGGCGTGATATTCATAAATGGAAACAGCAGTAATGCCAATAATCCAACGTGAATCATCGTGGTAATTCGCTTACTACGCTTCTTGCTTTCTTTCGCTTTGATGGTTTCTATCGAACTGGTCATAATGATGGAGTTTTATATTCTTCTAATACATTATAGACCGGAGAGAATCACAAAGGTTAAAGCCAACCCCTATATTTTTAGCAGAAACTTATAAGCTCTAAGCTTTGCTATTGGCTTTTAGCAGTTGGCTATTGGCTTTTCTAAAACGTGAAGAGACATAGTTGTTTTATTGCAGTCGTTGAAATTACCTTGAGGATTAATAAAGTGATTTTGTATTCATGTATATGGGGTGCAAATGGCCAAAGTCGGCCTTGGGTTCTGCGAATACTCGGTCATTCTACGCGTTTACTCATTCGCCGGATAGAACACCGCTTTTTACCCTGATCTTGCTGGTAATTACAAAAACTGTTAGCCGTTCGCTATTAGTTTTTGGCCTTCTATTACCACGATAAAAGAGCGCCAATAGCTAAAAGCCGGCAGCCAACAGTCTGTTTTCAACCCTTTAAAATTTCTATCATGAATTTATTAAAAGAAAAAATGCTAATCGTTCTGACCGTATTAATTTTCGGACAATTAACGGTCTTTGGACAACAATATACCTGCTCGGCTTCCGCCGGAATTTCTTACCTCGTAACGGCCGCCTCTGGCCTGAGCATGCGGGCCGAACCCGATTTACGCTCCGTAAAAGTCAAAGCGGTTCCTTATGGAAAGGAAGTCGTGGTCTGTCCCGAATTTGCGGGTCCCACCGAACAAATCGAAGGAACGGAAGGTACTTGGTTGCGGACCTATTACCGGGGGGAAGAAGGGTACATGTTCAGCGGTTTTATGGAAGCACAGCCAGAAGTAAAAGTGGTGTTACCTGAAAGCTGGTTGGACGACGGCCGCGAAAAAGTATACCACGGATTGTACCGGACGCAGCTGAGTGATGGCTTTACGGAAGAAAGTTTTAGTGTACGTCCCGTCAATATGATTACCGACACTATCCAGATCCTCGGAGAAGAACCATATACTTACCAGCGGATTGCTGTCGATGACCGTCCCGTATTTTTATTTGCGGGAATTGAAACGGGTAAAGATCGCAGCATCAAAGGAAAGCAACTGGATCATAAATTTCTCTATCCCGGAGAATCGGTTTCACTGACTCTGGATAATGGACACTATCATATTTACGCAAAGGGACGGGTACTGGAAAATAAAACGGGCGAGGATATTAATCCAATTTCGATGATTAAAAATTATGAACTACACGTCCGGCGCAGCGGCCACGATGGCGACCGGGAGGATCAGGTGATTTATAAAATGGATATTCCTTCCTGGTATATGGACGGTTATCAGGGCGGTATTTTTATTCACTGGATGGGCGATTTAGACGAAGATGGCGAACTGGATTTACTCCTTTCCAAATCAGAAAACCCCGAATGCTGGGACATTGTTTTCTTTTTGTCTTCGAAGGCCGAGCACGGACATTTTTTCAAACAAGTAACCAAGTATCAGGAGTGTGGAGGTTGTTAGAATTACTTCTGGCTATTTGTTACTTGCCCTTTTCTGTCGCAGGCGAATGTAATAAACAGATTTTTATAGATTGTAGGTTGGACCTGTCACAAATAGTGGCGGGTCTTTTTTGTGATAGAAAAATTTATCGCCTTTCCGTATCTTTGTTGTAAAAAATAATTATGGCTTTAATAAAAACGGTAAGAGATCATACCCCGGAATTTGGTAACAATTGTTATTTAGCAGAAAACGCGACTATTGTTGGAAATGTAAAAATGGGAGATGACTGTAGTGTCTGGTTTCAGGCGGTGATCCGGGGAGATGTGCACTGGATAAAAATTGGGAATAGCGTCAACGTGCAGGACGGAGCAATCATTCATGCGACCTACGAAAAGGCACCAACATTGATTGGCAATAATGTATCAATTGGACACCGGGCGATTGTACACGGTTGTACGGTGGAAGATAATGTGTTGATCGGAATGGGAGCGATCGTAATGGACCACGCCGTGGTAGAATCCAATTGTTTGATTGCGGCGGGCGCGGTGGTGAAGGAGAAAACGATTTGTGAGTCCGGCTATATTTATGCGGGCGTTCCGGCGAAAAAAGTAAAAAAATTATCGGCCGAAGCCTTCGAAGGAACTGTATTGAGAATTGCGGATGCCTATAAAATGTACGCTAGTTGGTTTGTGTGATGACGACAAATTAGGAATTTTATAAACCCAGGCAGCGAATAGTCCTGCTCGGCCGTTTACATAACAGAACTCTCACAAAACAGACACCCTGTAATCCCCACTTCACACACTTTTCGATTAGAAAAAATAATCCCATTAAGATTTTATTGGATCTTTTAGTATACCACTTTACGTGGATATTTTCCTGATTATACGTTGGTATAACAGTAGACCTATTAACCTATTTTAAGACCTGAAAGATCCCAAAACCCGATCCCTTACTCGCTTAGCTGGTATGTAAATACCGACGAGTGAGTGGGGTCTTTTTATTTTTTGTTAAACCAAAGCGGTGATTGATCGTTGGCGTCGCCGTTGTAATTGATCGTAATTTCATCTCCGGCTGCAATGGCTTTTATACTTTCTATCAAAATGGATTCGTCTTCAATGTTGGCGATAAATTGTGCGTTGGGCGTATAGCTGTGATTGTACAGTGAGCCGTATCCGAGAGCAATGGCGGCCCGTTTTTCGTCTTCTCCCCAGAGAAAATAATAGTCGTGTAGAAAGGTATCATGGATTTTATTTTTATCCGTTTCACTGATAATAATGACGGGACAGATTTCGATGAGGCTTCCGGCGGGGAGATCCTCACCGACAAAAACGCCTCGTCCTCCGAGCGGACTACCAGTAATAAAGAGGGTGGGAATGTGTTGCATTTCTACGAGTGTAATTTTTTTGTGAAAATACGGATGTTTAAGGTGGTTTTAGATGTTTTTTTATTTAATTAAAATTAGATGGATCAACTTGACAGGTAATCTTTGAGGCATCTACAACAAAGGTCGTCGTGCTGACTTCGCTGGCTGAAATAAATTAGAATTAAAGTATCGGCTGGATTCTTTTACATAAATCTTTTACCTTTCCAAAAAAAAATACACATGTTCTGGAAAAAGAAACCCGCCTTTATCGTCCCCGAATTGACCGACGCCACCTTTAACGAAACCGTCGTGAATGCTACCGTTCCCGTTCTGGTAGATTTTTACGCCGACTGGTGTGGTCCTTGTAAAGTACTCGCCCCTATCATTGGCGAACTGGCCCGCGATTACGATGGAAAAGCCCTGGTCGTAAAAGTAAATACGCAACACAATCCAGCGCTCAGTCAACACTATAAAATCAAATCTATTCCGACCATGATGGTTTTTAATAAAGGAAATTTTCAGGAACGTTTTCAGGGCTTAGTCCCCAAACCAAATCTGGAAGAAATTCTGAACGAATACATTGCCGGAACGGATGAGCAAGGTAGACTGCCGGAAGAAAAAGAGTAAGGAATATTGAATATTGGATGTTCAATTTTGAATGATGAATTTGTGACCATCCCTGATCGACATTGAGGTGGGTTAAACTTAGCGAGTATTTTTAGAAAAAAGAATAGCTACGAAATATGGTAGAGAGTGGCTAATGATCACTACTTCTTCTTAGTAATATAAACCCCCACTAAAATAAAAATCATCCCCACCAGATGATACACCGTAATCGGTTCGCCGTCCCGCACGCCCCACAAGATCGCCACAATTGGAATAAAATAACTCACCATCGAAGCAAAGATCGCACTCGTCCGCTGCACCAGTTTGAAGAAAATAACCGAAGCAATCACCGTCCCGAAAACCGCCAGAATACTAATTGCCAGTAACGAAGACCAACCCGACTCGTGCGTCGTCAAAGTACCCACAAAATCTGCGTACCACAAATATAAAAAAGCCGGTAACGTCACAATCGTAAAAGCCGCCGAACTCAACGTAATCGAATCCATTTCCTGAAATTCCGCCTTCACCGTATTGACACTTAACGCATAAAAAAAGCAACCCGCCACCACTAAAAACCCGTAGCGCAAATCTCCTTCCATCCCCGCCTGATTTCCAAATAAAATCAAAAATACCGCGCCCCCCAATCCAATTAAGACCCCCAGGTATTTGTACCACCCCGCTGACATCTTAAAAAATAAAACGCCTAAAATCAACGTGAATAAAGGCGTCAGCGAACTCAAAACCCCCGCCATCGAACTGTTGATTTCCGTCTGCGCAAAAGAAAATAAAAACGCCGGAATAAAACTTCCCGTCAATCCAACCACCGCCAGATACTTAAACTTAGACCAGTCAATTTGCCGAAATCGTATCAGAAAGAAAGGTAAGAAAGTAAGGGAAGAAATGGCAATTCGCAGACAAGCGACTTGAGGCGGACTATAAGCAACCAACCCTTTCTTGATTAGAATATAAGAACTTCCCCAAACCAGGCTAAGTAACAATAACAGGAAGTAGTTCAGCCATTCGGCGTTGCTTGCTTTGACCACAAAAATAAATTAGGAAAAATTAAAAGATGGGCCAAAGGTACCCAAAAAGAAGAGTAAATATATCCAATTTTTTCGCGATTAAAGATATACACGAGAGAAGGTCTCTGCGCCTCTGCACGACCCTTTGAAATTTGACTTCTCAGATCATACTCATCGGTTAATTAGTCCCTTTTTGCGCAATGCTAACATAGCCAAAAAACACAGATTATCGAGCATTCCCACGAAAGAAAAAACATTATTAATTCCTCCTTCCCCTAAGACCGGGAAACCCGCAACGTCTTCACCGCCGTTCCAACTTGCACCCGTACAAAATAAATTCCAGTTTCTAAATTATGACCATCCACCACGATCTCGTGCGTACCCCGACTTAGCGATTTGTTCGTCACCGACTTCACCATCTTACCCATCACATCCGCCACGTCAATCCGTACCGTCTCCGTCCGATCCGTCGTCAGCGATACCGTAAACCGGTCGCGAAAGGGATTCGGAAAACTATTTACCGTAATATTTGGCGTCGGTTCCACGTGTTGTGTACTCGTTGTATCACAAGCATTGATAATCGGAATATGCTGAAAATCTTCAAAAAGATAACTTCTGACGTTCGCCTCTGACACCCCAAACCAGTCCATCATCACCGATCCGTAAACCGATTTGAAATCGTACTGCATGGCCACCCCTTCTTCAATATCCACGTTGGTACCAATTTCGGGATTACTGCCGATTACGCCCGCATTAATACAACTTCCAAAAATCATCATGGGCGCTGCCGTTCCGTGGTCTGTTCCCATTCCGGCGTTGGAAATAATCTTTCTACCAAACTCAGAAAAAGTCATTCCCAGTACCCGCTGATCAATACCTAAAGCTTTTAAGTCTTCCTGAAAAGCGTAGATCGCTTCCGACAGTTTGCTCAATAATAAAGCGTGACGACCTACCGTGGTATTACCTTCCTCGACCTGATCGGCGTGCGTATCGTATCCACCCTGACGAATTACAAAAACCTTCGTCTGTAAACCACCGGAGATCATCTGCGCAATTACTTTTAATCGCTGTGCAATACTATTATCACCTGGATATTCTACGATGGAATTGCCACTATCCACCGCACCGATTATTCTTTCTGCGTAGGCATTACTTTTTTTAAATGTATCAACAACATAACCCAGTTCCGCGCCGTAACAATCATTCGGTAGCGGAGCTTCGATACCCGTTGTCAATCCACCCAGATAATCTACATTCACCAGTGCCAGACTAAAATTAGAGTCGGCTCCCTGGCAGGTACCCGATACGGATTTGCCCAAAGTAAGCGCAAACGGATCCGGGCAATCATCGTTGGGATAACTGCTGGGATAACCCGGAAATTCGTCGTCGAAATAACGACCCATCCACCCGGTAGATTTAAATTCGTTGGCATTCACCCCCGTATTCCAGATGTCCGCCGAACGGAAATGAGAACGATTTTGGTTGGGATACGCAACGCCCTGTACGAGCGTTAGATTTCCATTGTCGTACAAATTATTGATGCCTTCCATCGACGGATGCAAACCAATAGTGTCGGTCATGGTAAGCAAATCATTTTCTGGTATATATAGGTTAGGCCGTGCGTTGGCCAGGTTATCAAAATAATCCAATGGGACAAAAGACGAAAGCCCGTCGTTACCTCCA